>JADBJO010020192.1:0-17500 GCA_016801955.1 Conus betulinus | reverse complement strand
GAGTTTTGGTTTTCTCATCATGGTCAAATCATACAATGATCTTTTATCCAATCATACAGTGATCTTTTATTTTCATAAAGTTCTACCGAGATGATTACAATTACGATAAATATCACGCTGCTGATAATCATTCCTATCATTATAATCATCATTGTTGTTATTATTACTAATATTATTATCATCATTAATCAATAATATCATTATCATTATCACTATAGTATTACCAGTTTAATTTCTAGTATTTCATTACAGTAACTGAGAAATCTCATACACTGATACAGTGCCATAAACTTTAATTATACCTTTATGAACTGTAAAACAGAAAAGGAAGCCTTCAGATGACATTAAATCTCTGTTAACTTTAATTAAGGCTTTAAACATTCTTTCATGGTTCAAATTATAAATGATTATTCTAATAAAGTCAACAAATTCTGAACGGTTACTCTAATAATGTTAGTGTGCATTTGTTACTATCATGAACAAGACTGTTACGTGCATGGAGAAATGCGGAAACTGGTAAGCAATCAGCACTTCAAACAGGACCTGTGTCAATCACTTAACTCAACATCTATAAAAGATCTGTGAAATAGATTTCATCATTTTAATCTGAACAGGCAATGTAGTCTTGTTCTGCTTTGGTTTGTTTACAGTTTGTTTGTTTTCCTAACCACACTTTACATTCAAACATGATCTTAGATCCACACTGGAAAGATGAAACATTTTCCACAAGTTTCCCGACTGGGTATCTCAAAGTATTTAAACAGTGCAAGGGAACCACTGAGTAAAGCAGTGACACACAAACCCCCACCCCACCCCCACCCCACAAAAGTTAAACTGAAAGCATTAGTTAATTACGGATCAGGTGGATACACAGCTGGGTGAAATGAGCAAAGCAAGATACCAGGACAGAGGAAGAGAGTGTTATGAAAAAGGAAGGATGAGGAGGGGTTTAGACTGTTTTTCTTTGTCTTTTTTTCAAAAAAACATTTTCCTTTTTTGTTCTGTCATGTGACTGGTCTGTTGCAACATTTCATCTAACCTTATTGTAATTTGTATTCTCCAAGAGTTGGTGGTCCAAGTCTGAAACAGTCAGATGTCTGTAGAATCTTTCTGTTTGAAAGTCACAAAGACGGAAACAGAGCTAGAAATCCAACAAAACTGGAGTAATGTCACCAGGCTTAGGCTATCATTGATGCTGCAGTATTATTGTATAATTTTAACAGAAGGCGGGGCATATCACACACACACACACACACACACATTGACACACACACACACACATTGACACACACACACACACACACACACACATGTATGCACACACATACAAATGCACACAAACATGCACATCACATCCACAGATTAACCTTCACCTTTAAACTCAAGACATTCAAAACATTCAATGTTATTTGAAGAATTTTTGATCAGCAAAAGGTGACATGAGACATCCACAGGGTTGAAAATAATATTTAATGTAAATTCATGATTTCAATGCTGAAAAGTATCGTCAAGTTTTTAAAGTAAATTCTACAAACTAATATCAGGTTTTGATGCTAAAACAACAAACATCTGTTTACATTCATTTCATTTTCAGCAAGTCAAGCCTAGGCGACATTCTATGAATTGAAACAAGTCTGGTATTGTCCAATAAACTTGAGTAAATCTTTTGAATTCATTGTCATCCTCTAGTCTGGAGGGACATTCTTAAAATCAAGTGGATCAACATCAGGAAATATTTGCTTCCACTCCATCAAACTTTCAAGTTAGTGCACAATACCATGCAAAGCAGTTAGAGTAGGCATCATGACTGTGTGGTACTAAAGCAAGATATTTTGCTGTGGCTAAGTTTCTGGCCACCAGTAAAAGAGAACTTGTCTGTTCTTCTGGTAAACAAATAATATTTCAGCTAACTGAAAAACTGGAATCATTTTTGTATTGCTCTTGAACCAATAAACAAGACATTTATTACAGTGACAGCCTGAAAGAATGAACTATGGCAAAGGGTTCACTGATTGTGCCTTAAAAATATGTCAGACAAATTCAGTATGATTTCTGTAGCCCTTGGCCAACCTGAAAATGTCACAGGATAACAGCAATCCTGTGCACTGTGTTAGTGTGTATAAACTCCAATGATTGTAAATTGACATGTGAGACCAGCTTCAGGTGCCCTCTTTCATTACTGAACACTCTCTGTGATCAGTTACACAAGACTTGCATTTGTTTAGTGCCAGCAAATTTTTTCAACCAGAAATATACAGATTTTTCTGAGCAATAGACCTGTCAGGCTACCTGAAAACAAAATGTTGGGTCATCTCAGCTTTCCAGGTAAGTATGGCCCCTCTGTCTGGCTGGCTTACTGCAGTATGCTAAAATCTGAATTTATAATGATGTGAAAGAATTCAGCAATCTGCCTTGTTGTACACTTTGAGACAATTTTCTGGCTGCCAGAAGAACAGACTCTGGATTAGCATCAGGATTTTTGGCCTAAGCTTCATGCATTATGTTCTTTCTCTAAAATTTGCTCTGCTACGGTCTATACGTAGATATTTCATTATTCAAAGCTGATGCCATGCCCAGTTAGAATGATGAGGAATAAATAATGAAAGAAATCTACCACTCCATTCCACATCAAGCCAAACCAGTTTTGTGTTCTCCTTGTCTTCTATCTCCTTTGATCTCCTATCATTTTGATAGAATCACACTCACAGAATAGTTGATCAGTGCATCAAGCCCAGGAGATCTGCAGGCCACAAAACTCACAGAATGATCAAATCTACAGCTGACAAGATATCTTTCTCAAATTTTTAATCTTAATGCCAAATTTAGGGGAAAAAAACTTTGAAAAGTTTCCCTTCCTAAAGTAAGCAAAAGTGTCAAACTAAAAGACTGACTGGGAGAAAGTGCACCAAATGTAACGGATCTTCCAAAAGTTCCATTCTATGATGCACTAACACCTCTCCTATAACTAGTGTAATTCCCAGTTGTGCAAAGTAAAGAACTAAGAAGGAAGAAAAAAAACCAGAGAAGTAAGCAGTTGTAAAGGAGAAGTAAAGGATGCAGAACTGAAGAAATAAATCATGTGAACAAACATATGCTGAACAAATAAGTAAAAGGGGTGGTGGTGGTGGGGGGGTGGAGGTGGGCATGACTTCTTCTTCCAGGGAAGCGACCGCAATCAACCAGTTGATTATTCTGTCACTGTGGAGGAGGTTGGAAGCGCGCGCGCGCGCGCGCGCGCGCGCACACACACACACACACACACACACACACACACACACACACACACAGCCTATATATAGTGAGTTTGGTGGCCCTTGACACAAAGGTGTCGATGGTTGCGGCCTCCTCACGACGCTCTGGGGTAGGCTGATAACTAATAGATAAAACAATCTAAGAAATACTACCATCTCGTATTCTGCCTGTCTGAAACTGTCATAAGCCATTTCAAGCGAAGGCTCACGATACGATCAAAGAATCGGATGCTGAAATATGATGGAGTTTCCAAAGGAGGCGCATAACTGGAACACGATCAAACGGGGGTCTAACAACGTAAAAAATTTTCATCACTTAATCAGTAGATCAACTCACAGTAACTAACCGTTCTATGCCGTAGGACGATTTGGGAGAGCTACTTTGCTCTAATTCTACTGAAATTTCTGATTCAGATTTACTCATGCACTGATATTGTCATCGATTCGCAATTTTTGTCGGGAGTGGGAGAGGACGGGAGGATAAACTGATAATTTCAAGTTTGGATTTCCCGATAAATCTTTGACGAAAAGAATTTCTTTGCAGGACAAGGGCAGTGCAAGCATTGGCCATAATTTCAAATACATCACTTACCTTTGAGACACAGACGAGGAGGGGCTGAACATAAAATGAAAACTTTCTATCTCTGTGCTCAGTTCCGAACCTACTGCATTCCGCTCAGAGGAGTGCCAAGTTTGGGCAGACCGGAAGACGTGTGGGATGTTTCGGAAGTGGAGGTGTTTCCTACAATTTGCGGTCTTCTCATGGGAAACAAAAATCAAAACTGTCGTTGTGTGTGTGTGATGCGGTTTACGTGGGCAGGAGATACGAGGGTTGGGTAACAAGTGGTACTTAAAAAACTGGTTAACAAGTGGTACTGTGGCCAAAACTGCCACCGTCACAGATAACAGAATCAAAAGTATCCGTATCATTTGGGAGTGGGCCAATGGATTATCCCCCTATCGCTGTTCGTCCCATTCCTAGTCCCCGCCGCACCCCCCCCAACCCCCATCGCAAGTGTTTAATTGCGCACAATCCCTCAGCTTCTCATTCTTTTATGAATTTCTTTCTTCGCACCCATAAAGATATACCACACACACACACACACACCACACACCACACACACACACACACACACTTAAGCACGCATGCCATACACACACACTTACGCACGCTGACACACAGCACACACACACACGGGGGGACACACCACACAGAATGACCCGATAATATGGCACACGCACACATCAGTGTGTTATGGATGGACTTGGGGGGGATTTAATTAAGAAAAGAAAAGAAAGAAACGTAGGAAGATATAAATGGCCAGGACAGAGAGGGGGGGGAATGCCTCGCCTGCGGGGGGGGGGGGGGGGGGGGGGGGGGGGGGGGGACCTAGGGGTGTGGGAGAAGCAGCACAGAGGGGAGCAAAGGAAGGAATAGGGGGACTGGGGGTCAACACGGGTCATGGGGGGGGGGGGGGGGGGGGGGGGGGGGGGGGGGGGGGGGGGGGGGGGGGGGGGGACTGGGGGAACCGAGGGGGGTGCGGGGAAGGGCAGGGGCTATCGCGTGAGATGAAAAAAAAGATCAAGTCAGGAATCGAAAAGAGGCTTGAAAGAAAAAACAAAAAGTCAATCAGAAACGAAGAAATGCAGATTGAAGAAGAAAGTTTAATTGTGTGGTTGTATTTGTAGAATACATCAGTTTTTCAAACAATAGCTCTGTGATACCTACATTAAACGGCGAGGTGTGAATCAATCAATTAATGATTACACTATACATCCTGCGTCAACATTTTTGTTTTGAAATCACTCTTGCTTTATCACCAAGTGGGAGGAACTGTTGTTGTCTGTTGCAGATGCATGTGGTCATAATGAGGTTCGGACCAGACTTTCAACAGGGTTTGTTCTGATTCAGACGCGGTGGTCCAGTGTCCTCACCATCTGGAAGGGCCAACCCTGTGAGTACACCTGATGCGGCCAGCAAGTGGATGAATCTGCGTCCTCTGCAGTCCAGAGGTCAACTACTTTACGGTTTTTACCCACGATCATGGCTGTTCATGAAGTTCCGGAATACTCTGCTCACAGCGTCACGCCAGTCTGTCCCGTCAGGATGCCTGTCTCTGCGTTCCCAGCCTTGGGGGTCAGGGCATATGGAATGGACGACCATAATATAAAGGTGACATTTTGATCAGGAGACGCTGCCATATCACTCGCCATCTTTTTTTTTTCCCAGATGAAGATTCTCGCTGACCCATTTGTTGTGATTCACCCCAGTGGACACACCTGACAACTTTGTCAGTGAATGTAGTGGTAGTGGAAGGTGGTGTACTTGAATGAAAGCAGGTCATTTGAAGAGTCCGATTTCCAGTAGCTTCTCATGAGTGGAGACGTAGACCAAGATTTGTATGCAAATTGAAACTGTTGGAAATTCTTCTGTTCTATCAATAACTGTGAAAACTTTTCTCTGTTTCTGTCAATATTTTTTTTTTTTGACAGATGAAAAGAAATATTGAGTTTGAAGATTTATGCTGAAACAAGATTTGAAAATACTGCTGCTAAACACATGATTCTAATAAGATGTGGTGAAACACATACTCCTCCCCACGCTTTGACATTATGATTCTACTAATAGGCTGGCCAACCACCAATTGCACACAAAGATGATGTTACTCAACATTAGTCATCAAGGCTCCAACACATGCACTCTGTACTTCTTATTTTTACATCATTTAACATACCTCAACCTGTGAGGATGTGTGGCACTGGAGTACATTAGTCCTTCAAGGATCTCAAACATATTGCCAAAGTCATGTTCATTCTTTTGGTGTGTTATCCCAGCTTCTCATATGTTCTGTGGATGATTATTATAGGCTTCATCTGGCAGGTTGGTGGGGCTGCTAAGGCGATTTGGGCCTGTCACAGGCTGAGCACCAGGTTGGGTTGGCCACGGTTGGAAAGCCTGTCCTTGGCGTGTTGCAGTGAGGAAAGAGAAGTTACACAAGGTAGGCCATGCTTTCCTCCTGATCTTCTTTGCGCTGAATTATACAAGCTCTTTTCATCTTGAACTTCTCTCGTGCCATAACTGCACAGGTGTCCTTCAGGATGATATGTCAAGGGTAGAGGATGTTCCCATGTGACTGTGTGTCTGTGTCACGGCTCTGGAGGCTGGTCTTCATTGTGCCCCTTGTTCGTCATCGGAGTGGTCTGCCTTGGTCACATTTGCCCGTGCTTCAGCTGGCCTGCTGTTATTGTATAGCTCTTTAACAGCAAGGTAGTAAATTAAAAAAAAACAACATTTGTTGGTGGTATAGCTTTCATTCTCACACAAGTCTTGGTGCTATACTGAATTGCTTTAAAGGTCAACATGCCATATCGAAATGTTCCTGCACCGCTTCCGATTTGGGGAGCAATGTTTGTTACTGGACAAACTGAGTGTTTGACAATATTGTACATGTTCTGTTTCCCTTTATCAGCTGCCCGCTCAGAGGGATGCCCAAAGAAAAAACGAACCCATTCATATTGATGATTGGATGGCTGTGATTGGGAGACCATGGACACTGCGCTGACTATGAATGGTCATATATGGTCTTCCTGTGTGTGGAATAGTGGTTTCCATGGATATGTGGTCATGTATTGTTGTCATGTTCCATTTCCAGGTGTATCAGCTCGTTGAAGATCAAAGCCCGCATTGTCAGCGCTGTATGGCTTGCTAGGGGCATGTTTGCCTGTTAAGTTTCAGGACTGTGGTGGTGTTTGTGAGTGTGTGATGCCAGTGGCTCTGTACCTGGTGGCTAAACTTGGTAGCGCTAAAGCACAGTGTGGCTGACTGCCCCTCCTCTCTTTCTGACCACTCTGAATGTCTGGGAGAAGTGCCATTTCTCAGTGGGCAAATGGTTACAACCATAGCACTGACGTGGATGACTGGTTGTAGTGTTATTTGAGTATACTCACTTGGGGAGCTCTGTTCCAACGATCCACATCCTTTGCATTAGAATGTGTCTGGGTGCAGCAGTCCCAGTCGGCACCCACATCTTCTGCTGAAGAGCCAGACTGTCAGACCACCAACAATACAATCAGTGTAAAGAGTGCACACCCACCAGCTCCATCTCCTCTGGTTTGAGAAGCCCACCTGGCTGGACCTGTTTTTCTACGTCTTCTACTTCCCGTTATTTTTCACCGGAGGGCCTTTAATCACTTACAACAAGTTTCACAGGCAGTTCAGAGAGCCACACGCATGGACCTGGAAAAAATTGCTGGGCTGTGTGGGGAAGCTTCTGCGTATCCTGTTCTGGGCGGTGCTGCTGTGTGTCATTCTGCACTTTATCTACCCATACGCCATCAGCAGAAATGAAACGCTTCTCGCTCAGCAGTCCCGGGTGGTGACGGTGGCAGCCATAGGCTATAGCCTGGGTCAGCTGTTCATGGTGAAGTATGTGATCCTCTTTGGGATTCCTGCTCAGCTGGCCCGCCTGGATGGGTTTGAAGCCCCTGCGGTACCCGCCTGCATCAGTTATATCTACTGCTATAGTGACATGTGGAGGTCCTTCGACAGAGGACTGTATGATTTCATGACCAGGTACATCTTTATTCCTGTGGGGTGGTTCTCAGGCTGGACTGGGGGTCTTTCGGGTGATGGGGTCCGTTTTTGTGTTTTGCTTTTGTGTTATACTGGCACGGGGCCGGAGTATTACCTTTTCCTCTGATTTCTTTAGTGGCACAGGAATCTGGCATTGTGTGGTTCCTGAGGGGAAGTTGGATTCTAGACATTCCATGACTGGGACTTTATTTGGTGTGTTCGCTGCTGCTTGTGTACTGTGCTATCGAATGCCATGGAGGAGGGCTGGAGGCCTGGGACTGACAAGAGAGCTGGGAGTTGATAAAACGCAGAGACGAGCCTGGTTGATCTATCCGTTATAGTTTTTGATGTTAAACGCTGATTGCTGGGAGACGGTGCGGCTCTGGTGTGTGAGTGTCACCGGTAAAATACATGGTGTGGATCAAGTGGGATGGGGAGAGAGAGGAGAGAGAAAGAAGATGGGCATGATGAGGTTGGATTTGGATGCAGGCCAGGCCCGTTTTTTGACGAAAATCCACTGAATCGAGTAGAAGTGTCACGTTATCAATGTTATCATGATGTATCATGCCCAGACGTGTCCCATGAGGAAGTTCCTGGTGTGGTGGTTTGGGTTTTTTTATGTGTGTATGTGTGTGGTGTTGTGGGAAGAGGAAACCGGAATAAGATTTTATTATTCACTACTTTTTTGGGAGTTTTTGGAAAAGGAGACAGTTTGTGAGCCTAAACAATATAACATTTTTTTTCTCAGTGAGTATCATACTTCTGTGGGCCACTTCAGTGGCATCGCACGCGAGTTGACTCAATTCCAGTCAACTGGTAACCCACAGGCCAGCAACCCTAGCAGTGCTAAGTGCACATGGCAGCTGTCGGATGTGCTCATGTCGTGACGAGTCATTCGAGTGCGATCGTCGGAAGTGGCGCGCTGTCTGAATCAGAACATAACAGCGGCACCAATCACTCCAAGTAAGCCCCCATCCCCCGTCCCGATGATTAACAGATACTTGCAGACAGAGTCATGGAGCCAGGTGGTGAAGTGTTTTTCCACCGGGGGCCCGGGAGACGACTATATGCCGGGATCCAACAGAAACGCGTTCCTGTGGAGTTTGCCCGAAATACCCTGTTGACCCTGGGAACGAACCAGGAACGAGGATAGACGGGGGATGGTAATCAAAACCATGGTTACCGATGAAGGAGAGGGGGGGGGGGGGGAGCGGGGCGGGGTAGGTGAGGCGAGTGACAAGGCAAAGGGGAACAGGAATTGGAGGCATTTTTACCTGATGCGGTGTGAGGTAGTGTGGGATGATGAAGATGGATTACGGAGTCCACATTCATGTTGGGGACTGCATGACAGGGGGTATAGGGGTTTATACTATAAGCTTTACTTGCATAGTTATCCCAGCTGGGACCGAGGGGAGGCGCCCGAGAGAGGAGATAGTGTTACCAGCGAGCTTTTTACAGAGCACCGGCAGGAATGGGAGCACTGGGACCGAGGGAAATTTGGAGATTTGAGACTGAACGGTCTGCTACTGACCCTGGAGACGTAGGACTCTAGGAACTAATCTATGGATGGTAGAATGTCCACGTTGAGGTTGCAGGCGTTTGGAGAATGTTGGATGGGTAGCCTTTTTGTGAGTGAGCCTCTAGTTGAGGTATGAATGGTGATGGATGGAGCAGAGATAACGTAGTATTGTGACAGGACTTCATGAAGTTTTACCCGATGACGAGACGGTCGAATGCAATCAAAGCCCGTCTCAACGAGTTGATAGGAGAGGTAGGGTAGATCTCACCGATTCCAGGTATTTTGTTACGGGGAGGGACTCTTCTCTTCGAGTTGTGGTTGGGTGGACACTTTTTTCATGTGTGGGTCATTCATTTCATTTTTCATTTCATTTCATGTAACTTTAAGCCAGGTTGTTGATTATTTGTATACTTTTGTTTTTGTAGGTAGCTGTATGGTTATGTGGTCAGGAAAGTTTTACACCAGAGTTGAGTAATTTGATTTGGAACACATGTGGTGGCACAAGAGCACGATCACAGATCAGAAAGCGTGTTGTTGTTGTTGTTGATTATTCATTACTCTATTGTGTGTGTGTTTGAAAACCGAAAAAAGATGACGATTCATGAAGGGTTTGTTTGAGATGTTATACATGACCAGCCTTTTATAAAAAGACTTTCGTGTGATTTGAGCCACAGAGTGTATGAATAACAGAGTAGACTCAAGGAATCTGATAGTGAAGTGTTAAGAAATGGGAGGACTTCTTGTGAAGCAGTTGGGAAAAAGGTAAGGACACCACGAGTACGTCGGCTTTACTTGCGTTTGTATTTTTTTTTTTCAAAATAAGTTTGTTTGTTTTTATAGACCGAAATAACTGGCAGCTGATTGGAAATGTGGAAGATGCTGAACAAATAGTGTATTGGCAATGTTGTGAATTTTTTGTGGAAGAATCTTTTGTTTGAGTGCTCAGGGTGGACACACGCGTATCGAAAGAGAAAGATATTAGGTGGAATTACTTTGATAATGTCTCAGCAAATGGTGCTAGAGGAAGGAGAATGATGGTGCAGTTTGTGATGATGGAATTGCGATCGGAGTGGTTATTTCGAACAGGTCACAGGCTGCAAGAGCCCGCAGGAATTTTTGTAAATATCAACAATTTGGTGTGTACCAGCAAGGGTATTTCACTTATGGTAAATATTGCATAAAGCAGGTAGTGGGTTTGGAAAGGAAGTACTAATGGGGGAGAAGTTTAGTAGCGGGAGGATGGGTGAATTTTTTTTGTACTTATTAAATACACAAAAAGGTCTAATATAGTAGGCGGATGAAATGAAAAGACATTAAAAACAGGTGAAGGGAAAATGGTGGATCTTCATATCTCAATATCAGGATTATAAATTTCTTGCTGAGGCAAAGAGCAATGGGGATTGGGGAAGGGGATGGAGAGAGAGGGAGGGGCTGTAGCGTTTGAGTGAGGTAGAGATATTGTGTAGGTATGGTAAGGAGGAAGGGGAGAGGGAGGGGCGGTTGAGTTGGTATTCTATGGTAAGGAGGGGAAGTGTGAATGTTGTTTTGATAAGAGGTAAGATCCTTTTTTGCGGGAGAGAAGTGTACATGATTTTGTTTTGTTTTCTGAGTGCCAGGCTATTTTACTGTGTATGTTAGATGGTGCAGAAGAATGAAGCCAGCATTGTTAACATGGGGATTTAGAGAATCTACAAGCAAAAACAAACTATTCACAGAAGGAAGATGAGGAAACAGTGCTGAGAAGTAGGTGGAATGTTCTGAGGCGACACACTGCACGACGCCGCCGGAGAGAAGATGAGGACAAGAACAAAGATAGATATCTGAATTACAAACGTGAAAGTCAGTTCTGCCTCTACGGGACTGCGAGACAGTTGGGAATGTACCAAAGGGCAATACAGCAAAAGAAAATTCAGAGCCGTGAAGTTCGACACCGGTCTGGAGAGGTTTCGGTAGAGTTGGTAATTGATTTGGCCTCTGAAGCCTGGTGGACTGGTGAAAATGAGTGTTGAGGACATGTGTGTGAATGCTGCTGATTGTTGGGAGCTAGAGGGGACATTGTTTGAGCTAAAGATGACTGATAAGGAGAAATAGAAAGTTCGAGAGGTATTTTTAGCCAGCCAGGAGGAAAGCGGGTTATGATCACAACGCAGCGAAGCATGAGAGAGTTTAGCAATAATGCGACTTTGAAGAGAACTCCTGATGATATCAGAAACACGATGGTGTTGAGTGCACGAGTGGAGCCTGTCTGCAGTGTCTGCGAAGAAGAGCGGCCAATATTGGCCAATCCCGAGTATGGAGAGAGAGAGCGGGAGAGGGGGGGGAGGAGGAAAGAGAGGGGCGAGTTGTACCAATGTCAAGTGCGTAGTTGAGAGGACAGAAGGGATGGCAGAATATAGAACAATAAACTGTGGGAGTGTTTTCTGTTCTTTGCGCGACATGTGGTCTAGAAGTACAGTAATAGATCTGTTGAGCCCATAGAGCGCGGTTTGATAAAAAGGTGGTTGCGACAAGGAGGAGGATGGGAACCAACGTGGGAGACTAGTGGAAGGTGAAAAACTATGTGTGTTGGAAGGTCAGAAAGTAAATGTTATACACTGCAATTAATGTGCCTATGTGCTATTTACTGAACACTTAAAAAAAAATTTCTTTTTTTAAAATCGATTATTCAATCGGCCGGTAACAGTCTTAGAGTTTTTTATACAAAGTAAGGTAAGTAATAAATGGACCTGGTAGAAATCACAGAAGCTGTATACTCCATACTGATAGGCCCATAGCTCGAGAGGGTAAAGGATAGGGCCGATCAACAAGCACTGTACACATGCAGTCGAGTGTATGGAGCTGCATCAGCACGAATGAAATGGCGTCCAGCGTTGGTCCCCTGACCTCTTACGGCTGCACGCAGTGTATCGCCTCCTCCAGATGGAGCGAGAAGAGAGAGGTCTGGCCTTCTTCCCTTTTCACCTGCGGGGGTGTTCATTCAGGGCCTTGGCGTGTGGGTGGCTGGGGAATGCTGGCTCGCCTAGAGAGATAGCTAATACGAAGCCCAATACTTCATATGCAGAAATCTGCTTGGCAACTGGTTACTGTCCTGCTTGCTACATAGGTCTTCATGTTGATCTTCTACTGACCATTGATTGGAATCTAGGCCTCAGACGGTGTTGATTGGAAGGTTCTGAATTTTTTGCTTGTATTGCCTTGGTCTGTTCTCCAAGTAGCGGCAGCACGTTAGAGGAGCAGGATTGAGACTTGCCGTCTTGAATGAAGATACCACCACTTTGTTGTCCTCTGATCCTCCTGAGGCCCGATTTCTTTGAGACATGCATGAAGGCTGCGGTGCCCTAGAATGCTCTTAAGGTGATTTTGTTGGGTCATAACCTTTTTGTATAACCTAGCGTTCTGTACTCCATGAAGCATGTTATTTCAGGACCAGGGAACGTACACAACCGTTCTTCGGGACTAAAAATTGTTTTTATCGAATAGTATCAAGATCATGCACCCCATTTCTGTCCAGCATGAGATGTATCTTGTTGAAAAAAAACAAAAAGAAGCAATTAGGCTAGTAGTGTAACCATTTAGGTGAGAAAGATAAGGAAATATGGAAGACAAGGTGAAGCTTTCTTAGGCAAACAGGTTAAAGCCTTTGTATAGTGTGGGTTTGAGGCTTCCATTCTGTGATTAGAACGGTAGGTATGTTCATACCGCCAATGTGCATTGGGGAGTGGGTGTGGAGTGGGGGTGTGATGTGCATACAGAAAGAATGGTTGTTTCTTTTTCCGTAAAAAAAAGACAAAAAGGAGGATGTGTGCACCCCGACATATTCAGAATGAATAATGACTAGTGGCCTTGGTTAAGACATGCTGTGCATACATGCAGCGTTAGCAGATGGTACGGCGACACATATTTTGCCACTTAGACAGACCCGGTTACAGAGAGCGAGACGAGGAGCGAGAAAAGGAAGAGGCGAACGACACGAAAAATATGGGGTGTAGTCTGTGTCTGTAGTGTGCATAAGGAGAAGAATGTGGAAAAATTGGTCGGTAAACTGAAAGATCGGCTTGAATACGTTGTTGTGCTTTTACTTTTTTTTATTATAAATAATTGATTTCTTGTATTAATCAGTGTCTGGAAATTGTATACCGCACCGGCAAAACATGTATTTTCCACTCCTTGCGTTAATCAGCACTGGCATTGCCATGTAATGCATAAGTTCAGGCTAGTGATTTTAGTGTAGCAGGGGTACTTAGGCAAGAGATGAAGTGGGAGGACTTTATACTGTTGATATGTTCCACCTTTAGGATTGATAACGTAGTGATGCAGGTTGATGCGGTGGAATCAGTCTGTGGGTATTTGTGTGGGTAGGACATGTAGGTTGCTGTGGCATGTCTGGATGTAGAGTATGTATTCTCTATGTGTAGGTTTCTGTGAACTTATGAATGTAGTTATCTATCATGTGAACGTGATTGCATGCTCCTAGTGTGGTCAAACAAGTAGATGGCATTGTTATGTATTCATTCAACTGTTCAGAATTGCAATTACATTTAAAAGAATGAATGTCAGACGAGGAAGCGTGTTTTCAGTGTGGAGCACAGAGGGGAAAGACATTAGGTATTTTCTTCTTCACATGGTCTTGACTGAAACCGCAATTCCCACGTGCTGACTTAGACTGACGTGCCATATAACGGGACCTCAATAAAAACCCGCGGTAGCAGAAAGGTGTAGGAATATCGGTGGGGAGAACCTTTCTTGAGAAGTAAATCTAGTTGTAGACATAGTAGCAACGTAGTGAATGTCATGAAACCAGTTTTACAGTTTGGCGAATCCGATCGTTTTTTTGAGGTTAATTCCGGGATCCGTAGGGTCCACAGATGTTCCACAGAGGGAAAGATCTTCCAGTGGAGGAAGCTCCACATTACCAAAGACAGAGGAAATAGACCCAGCCCAGGGCCAGCATCTCATGGGAACTGCACCAAAGCCTCCAATCGATTGAAAAGGGCCAGGGGGATTGAAAGTTAAACATCAAGGGCAAGGGGGGATTGAGGGGGCGCCTGTCATGTCTCATGATGAAAAGATCTTTGCTTTCAGGTAGAATGAGATCCAGGAAGTCCTGACGGGAAAGGCGGAGGCATCCTGAAAAAGAGGGTTGTTGCGGCAGGGCCAGAGGAACCAAGTGGAACTTCATGAGAATTTAAATTTCCCAGGTTAGAACACGAGTGTATCGCACACAGAGATAACAGAGTAAAGCAATCACCATCTGAAAACAAGATCCACAAGAACAAGTTTTAAGTAAGAGACGACCAGTAATTCACAGATGTCTTTGCTGGGAGTTTGACAGGTACAGAAAATAAAAAGGAATCTGCTTAAGAAAAAATTAGGAAGAAAAGGGGATGAGCTTACCACCACAGGTACCAGACAAGAACATAAAATTGACACCACAAAGACGCAAATCGCAGTGCATTCGACTTCTGGGTCTGCTCAGGCCAACAACAAACAACTTCACAACATTAGGGACCCAGTGAAAAACACGAAGAACGAGGGAACACTAATTATCTTCTCATATTTGGTGCCAGCAAAATGCTTTTTTTTTTTGCTTTTTTTTTACTGTAAGAAAAAAAGAACAACAAAAAAAACCCCAAACACAACCTCACAGTCATTTTTCGACACTTTCCTATTGGCGCAAAAATGCTTTTTTTTTTTTTTTTTTGTTTTAGCTTTAAGAAGAAAAAAAAAGACCACAACAAAAAAAACCCCAAACAACCTACCGCGACTGACGCATTCATTTTTCACACTAACTGTCAGTTATGGGTGTTGTATAGAATCATGACAGGAAGACTTTTGTGTGGTCGTTTTTCTTACATGCAAACAAAGACCAACTTTGAATCGCAGATCACATGTTTTCTTTCTGACAGTCTGCCTCTGCCAAGAAAGATATCGCACACATTAAGGAAATCCGTTCATTGTAATGAAATCAGAAATCAATTAAACTGGCAGAATTTAGGCCAGACAGTTTGATGGAGCCAGACTATTATGAGGGTTCCTAATGGATGATGTGTTGTTTGTGAATTTTTCATATGATTGTAGCAGAGTGATGTGTTTGAATAGCTGAACCTTGTTTTAGAGGGGTTGCTTTTTCTTGGTTGTGTTTTTGTATAATATCATAGTGCCGGATGAAAAAAAAAAATAAAATAAAACCAAGCCACACACCAGGAAATCATTTTGGAGTGGTGATACTCTTTACAGTTACACATTGCAGAAACACATATAAGAATACTGTTAGAGACTCAAAAAAGCGACGGCGGTTCTATGGGGCAACCTCAAGATGAAGTCTTTATTTTTTTTCTTTCTTTTTTTTTTTTGTAAGGTAAGACACAGAGAAAGAGGAGGGTGATTGTTTACAGAAGAATGAAGTCATGGATGCGAGGGCGCTTTTATTAGGGAGTTGAATTTAGTATAGGGCAAAAAGGGAGCGCAATACACCCAAACAACAAAATTATTTTTCAAGAACTGAATGAAAGAAAAGGTATGTTTTCAGAGAGTTAAGTGATTGCTGTTGGGATTGGATATAAGACGTTTTTGTGGGGCGATCTTTTCTTTTACATGTAATGGAATGTAGTGCGATGCATAATGCATGCATTTATGACTGTGTATGCATGTTTCTATATGTATGTATGAATGAATGGTGTATGGACATAAGAGCGTATGTGTAATACGCAGATGTATGTAATGAATAGATTTCATATCTGATGTACTTATAAATATGTTGTGTTGTCGGTCTGTGATGTCTGTCGTGTATGTCTGTCTGTTCTGTATAGAGGGGATGTATGTATGTATTACTTACTGCGGTATCTGAACGAAAAAAGACTATCTAAATGATCTATCAGAATATGTTTCTTAGTAACATTCTCCTCTGTCAAGCAAAATTCCCCAACCATCGCGCAAACTTAAAATGGCTTGAGCACATTCAGTTTTAGTTCATTACCCTGGAAAGATCCCGGGTCAGCGATTTGTACAACAAACAGGGGGATGTGGCTTCGAACCAAAACGAATCCGTGATAGGAGAGGAACATTAAGCTCACGACATGAGACATGAGGAAAACACGCAAAAATGGTTCTGGTTGACAATAGAGGTAACACGTTCCATAGGGTTCCACTAGCAAGTCAGAGTGATGCATCAACATTCGACAGCCAACTGTCTTTATCAAGTCCCCCTTCCAGATCGTCGCCCCTCCCTTGCGCCAGCCCTTCACTACCACCATTTTCAAGAAATGTTTTGTAAAAATATTATGTAGTTTATGTTATGAAAGAGGAACGGACAGAAAATTGTTTGCAGCACGAGTTTGCGTCTGAACATGTTTGTGGTTCCCATCAGCGAACAGCTGTTTTTGATGATATTGAGGAGGGCATTGGAATGTTGTAGTGTGTTTGTTTGTTGTGTGTGTGTTGTGACATTTGATGAAATGTCATTAACTGGTAGGTGTGGACTGTTTTGAAAAAAGAACGATTAAGGGCCACTAAAGGAGATAATAATGCAAATGTATTAGTCTTAGATGGTATTGATTGGGAATCACGCGCAAATCATGTCATATGCAATCACATGTCATGAGTGATCGTGCATCAGCGTGCATGTTGTCATCATTATCCAGCCATTGAGAGCTGAACCACGAGATTCAAGAGTTTTGTCTGAACTGACCAGGGAAAATATATACATAATTTTTAGTATATGTACGAGACTGTTGAACAACCTTGTTTGGATTGTGATTGTTTTTTTTATGTCCAAGGAAGCCATGTATTTATTTATTCATATATGTTTGGTCAGATTTGGAGGGGAAATGCATGTGCCCTGACACTGTGATCTACTGCTGTGGTTGAGCGAATTATAGGGGATGGTATCGAAAAAAAAAAAAAAGTGTTTGCGGTTGTGTGTTTGTTTTGTTTTTTAAAATCTTCAGTGCCCTCAAATGTAAAAGTGGTACCATAGCGAGAACGAATACCAGGCGTCCTGTGAGCCGCCTGCAAGAGGAGAGCAACAGCACTGCATGGCCGGGAAGTCTTTTAGAGGACCCGTGAGTGGGTCACCATGCTTGATGGGCGTTCAACGACCAAGAGCTGTACCATGCAAGAGAGTGTGTGAGGTGTGTGGTCAAGCATCGAGATTCTGCG
>JADBJO010020191.1:30000-31760 GCA_016801955.1 Conus betulinus | reverse complement strand
TCTATTGACGCCAGGGAGCGCAGATACAGCCAGCCGTGTCTCCCTGATGAGTTTCCGACCCAGCGGACGAAAGGCCTCGGAGCAGGCAATACAAATATATCTGCCTTTAAAAGGCCTGCGCTTGTTTTTCCCCCCACTATTAGATTGTTCGTCTTTGTATTTGTCTGACTTTATTCAAGTTTAAAAGGCTGTGCCAGTCTTGAATAAAAGTTACTCTGTGTTAGGTTTCCTTATGGGAGCAAAGACTACCCCACTTATTTACTGTTTATTGTTTGCTGTTCCCTGCCTCATTTCATTTCCGATTTCGTTTTGATTAAATCGAGGTTACTTGTATTTGTTTTTGTTTCTGTCTGTCTTTGTGTTTGTCTTCTGATCTCCCTTGCATCCTTGGGTGGATCCTCAGGCGTAGGCTCAAAGATTGCCCCCTACATTTTATACTATCTGCATAATATCTGTAGTTTTTCAGCAACTTTTTTCCTCCCCCCCCCCTTTCGTTTGGTTTTTCCTTTACTACTCTTCGCTGGCTGCTTTTGGGGTGCTATTGGATTCTTTTTTTTGCACCCTTGGTGGTGAGAACACCACGGTATTATGGACTGTGGTGTGTCTCTATTTGACGCCAGGAGCGCAGATACAGCCAGCCGTGTCTCCCTGATGAGTTTCCGACCCAGCGGACGAAAGGCCTCGGAGCAGGCAATACATATATCTGCCTTTAAAGGGATTGCGATGGTTCCCTTATGCAGCCAGTGAAGAGTTTTCATATTTTCTTAATTTCATTTTCCCAGTTTTTACATCTTCAACCTCTGCTGCTGCCCCCCCCCCCCCCCCCCCCCCCCCCCCCCCCCCCCCCCCCGTAGTTCAAAGTTTTGCCAAGTCATTACTATGAAGACAATTTAGTGTTGGCCTGCGCTTGTTTTTCCCCCCCACTATTAGATTGTTCGTCTTTGTATTTGTCTGACTTTATTCAAGTTTAAAAGGCTGTGCCAGTCTTGAATAAAAGTTACTCTGTGTTAGGTTTCCTTATGGGAGCAAAGACTACCCCACTTATTTACTGTTCATTGTTTGCTGTTCCCTGCCTCATTTCATTTCCGATTTCGTTTTGATTAAATCGAGGTTACTTGTATTTTTGTTTGTTTCTGTCTGTCTTTGTGTTTGTCTTCTGATCTCCCTTGCATCCTTGGGTGGATCCTCAGGCGTAGGCTCAAAGATTGCCCCCTACATTTTACACTATCTGCATAATATCTGTAGTTTTTTTTCAGCAACTTTTTTTCCTCCCCCCCCCCCCCCCCCGTTTTTGGTTTCCTTACTACTCTTCGCTGGCTGCTTTGGGGGTGCTATTGGATTTCTTTTTTTTGCACCCTTGGTGGTGAGAACACCACGGTATTATGGACTGTGGTGTGTCTCTATTTGACGCCAGGAGCGCAGATACAGCCAGCCGTGTCTCCCTGATGAGTTTCGACCCAGCGGACGAAAGGCCTCGGAGCAGGCAATACAAATATATCTGCCTTTAAAAGGGGATTTGCGATGGTTCCCCTTATGCAGCCAGTGAAGAGTTTTTTCATATTTTCTTAATTTCATTTTCCCAGTTTTTACATCTTCAACCTTCTGCTGCACCCCCCCCCCCCCCCCCCCCCCCCCCCCCCCCCCCCCCCCCCCCCCCCCCCCCCCCGTTCAAAGTTTTGTCAAGTCATTACTATGAAGACAATTTAGTTGTTGGCCTGCGCTTGTTTTTCCCCCACTATTAGATTGTTCGTCTTTGTATT
>JADBJO010020191.1:0-25000 GCA_016801955.1 Conus betulinus | reverse complement strand
GGGGGGGGGGGGGGGGGGGGGGGGGTTGCGTGAAGGGTGAAGGGAGGGGATGAGTGAGGCGATGGGGTTGTGTGGTTAGTTAGGTGGGGTGGTGTGGTATATGTGACGGTTGTATACTGTACTTTAGAGTTAAGGTGACCGTTTTCTGGTCCCCTTAAGGTTTCCCTCTTTTTCTCTGTGTCATTCAACTCAATGACAATACAACTGAGCTATAGAGGATCCCAGGCTTTGTTTTATTTATAGATCAATGGATTTGGAGGAAAGACCAATCGTTTGAGAGTTCCAGCTTACAATGTACTTCATGACTTAAGGAGACCACAGTAAATTTAGATCTTAGAGGGACCAGTACATAATGGGAAATAACTTTTTGTAAGCATGATATATGTTCACGAGATTTTGTCCCATGTTTTTATTTCACATAATGATTAAATCGAACCAAAAACAACCTGGATTTATTCCTACATACTGTGTGAACTCAAAGAACAGTGGAGATATATAGTGTACATCTGAGCTATCAGGGATCCAAATTCTCATTTAGACCTAAGCTGACTGACTAGACTCCCAGGTTGGCCTGCTGTAAAACAACATCCGGGCAACTCGTATAATGCTGTTACTGGCAGCCATTTTTTCTCCAGCCAGCGGTGCTGTGACTGCTGGTTCTCAATTTGGTGTTTACATTGAAGGTAAGTGAAACTGGGTCTTCTCTTGATCTTCCAGATGGGGATGTTTAATCTGTCCCATTCATTTTCATTTAGATTTGGCACACAGGTTGCATGCTTTGTATGTTCTGTCATTCGTATTCAGCCTTCTTCAATGTAGGTCAGCTAACAGACCTGACTATTACTAGTCTTCTTCTTCTTCCATTTTCGACCAACATCATTATGCTGATGATTATGTCGTACCAAGGCAGTGTGAAGAGCAGGGGGGGGGGGGGGGGGGGGGGGGGGGGGGAGGAGACGTGAGCAGGAAAGTGGGTGAAGTAGGGTGTGTGTGTGTGTCAGGGAGTGGTGGTCAGAGGTATTATTGGCGTGAAAGAGTAGGCCTATGGGATTTTAATGGGTGAGATGTGCGTTCGTTCGTACACGGAACCTCACTTTGTAGCCAAGTCTCTTTCGAATGACTTTTGGGGATATGAAGTCAGAACCCAAAAGGAAAAATTCCCATGAACTGAAAGAACTTCGGAATTCCTAATCGTCATTAGAATTTGATTAAAAAAAAAAATAATTCAAGCAGTTGAGGAATGTATTGGGCAACAATATCATTCGAAAAATAAATAAAGGGCTTTCGTAGCACGATACAGTCTCTGGGTTAAACTTGGTGACCTACTTCATTTTCTCCTTTGCACTCCATCTTCCTCAGTCACCCCAGTCCCCCTCTCCCCCAGCCCCCTCTCCCCCAGCCCCCCCCCCCCCCCCCCCCCCCCCCCCCCCCCCCACCCCTCTCTGCCACTCCCCATAGGGACTCCTCTTTCTTTACCCACCTACCTCATGCAGTGATCTTGTTAACCCTAAGATTGGCATGGAAGAATTAACCTAGCTGATGAGAGAGAGAGAGAGAGAGAGAGAGAGAGAGAGAGAGAGAGAGAGAGTGGTGGTAATGTTGTGGCAAGTGGTGTGCGCGCGCGTGTGTGTGTGTGCGCGTGTGTGTATTTTTGTTGTTAGCTTGCTCATTATCTTCTCTTTATTTTTATTTTCATTCATTTGTTTTCTGCATTTGTTTAATAAAATTATTGCATGTTTCCAGTATATATGAAACTAGTGTGTCAGAATTGTGTGAAAGGTTTGTAATGCTATAAAAAAATGTCACATAATCACTTGATACGTAACTTATTTTTCTTTCTGATTATTAAAAAAAAAATGTTTAAAAAAAAAAAAAACGGGCGGCCGAAGTGGAAACCCTGCCGATTCATTTGAATGGCAAAGATAAAAACAGTTGAACGTGGTTAATTTCTGCATGTAGCACAATACAGTCTCTGGGTGACCTACTTCATTTTCTCCTTTGATTGGGATTTCTCCATGTTGGGTGAGTGGTCATATTGGTCTGGTGAATCAAACAGACCTGTTAAGGGCTGAGGCAGACTGGTGTCGGGTTAGTGCATCTTTTGGATCCAGACGCGTACGTTAGGATACTTTTCATTGATTACAGTTCAGCATTTAATACAATAGTACCTTCAAAGCTTTATATGAATTTGAAACATCTTTTGATCCTGAATCAGTTTGTGTCTGGATCCTTGATTCCCTCAGATGTAGACCACAGATTTCTAAAGTTGGTGATGTGTTCTCTTCCACCCTTACCCTTAACATTGGTGCCCCCCAAGGATGTGTTCCGTCCCCAGTCTTGTATTCATTGTTCATCCATGATTGTAAAACTCACCATGAATGTAATACTGTGGTTAAATAAAAAATTTGCCGACAAAACGACTCTTGAAGGGCTGATCACGAATGGTAACGAGTCTAACTACAGATATGACGTTTCCGAGCTCGTTAGCTGGTGCGACCAAAACAACTTGGAGCTAAATGTATCAAAAACAAAAGATTCTAGATTTTAGAAAAACCAAGACGCGCCCTTGCCCAGTAACTATCAAAAACAACCCATTGGAAAATCATTAGTGAGTTTAAATTTCTTGGACTAATCATTTCTGATAATTTAAAATGGGAGAAAAAAATTCCAGGAACACTGTTTAGAAAGCCAGCAGCGCTTGTACTTTTCTTTTTGCGGTTGAAAAAAATTGGTGTCAACAAGGACAATCTGATCCAGTTCTACAGAACAATCATTGAAAGTGTATTAACTTTTGCAGTAGTTGTCTGGTTTGGTAACATGTCAAAAGAGGATGTTTCAGCCCTCAAAATGATTGTCAAAACAGCCACCAACATCATAGGGTGTGAGTGTAACTTGCCGTCCTTGGATGAAATCTATACTAGCATTTAAAAAAGCTAAGTCGATAAGTCAAGATAGATAACATCCAGCTTTTGGATTTTTCAAGCTGCTTTCCTCACTCAGGTTGGCGGTACATAACCTTGAAAACAAGAACAAATCGCTTTGCACATGTGACGCTCCACCACAAAATGAGTCGCATTGCACCGGAGGTCGTTTTTGAGTTATTTATATCTTGTAATTCTACAATAAAAATGCTCTCCAAAAAAAAAGACAGATTGTAAATCGGACTATTTTTGGCAAAGTTATTGTGATTTGAAGTTTAGACCCGTCAATACAGCGAAAAGAGAAATTGCAGCCGAAAAGTTTCAAAACATGTTCATAGCAACCAAGTACTTCTAATTAAGATATCTTGTTGAAACTTCGCACAAACATGCATATGACCATTCTGTATCATCACACAAACCTTTGGGGAAAAAATATTGACATTTCTAGATTTTTAAAAAAAAAATAGATTTGGATAAATTGAAAAATAACACAGAGAAAAGAATAAGCTGCTTTAAATTTATATCAGTAAATTAATTCACATAACCATACTACTTGAGGTAACCTTTTGTGTGCTTTTATTCAGTAACTGCTAGTGTAAGATCTTAAGTCAGAAAATAAAGGAAAAAAAAAAAAAAAAAAAAAAAAAACCTAAAAAAGATACTACATTGACCGCGGCAGTAGAACGCAGCTTCCCTGACCATATTAAGTAGTTTGAACACACATGAGAACAGTAATTCCCACAGGAAGATGATGTTCTACTCACAGTACTGGACTAGTGACTAGGGAGGGGCAGAGGCTTAGGGGCAGAGAATGTCATGTGCGTCAGGTCTGACAAAGGGTCTGATGTGCTGGTATAGGTACTCTCTGCGGTCAGCTGACAATCCAGGGGGCTGAATTCAGGCAGGGAGACTGACCAGACGACACCTGGCAGTGTCCACACAGTATGCTAGCTGTATCTGTTCCTCCTCTGCACTCAGTGTGGTTTTCACATACACAGTTCCAGGAGCATTTGAGGAAAAACGGAAATGAAAATATTTTTTCATTCCCTTCACTGCCTTAAAATACACATCAAAAAATGCTTGCCAGTCATAGACCATGACTTTCTCTTTCCCAGCCTCTGTGCCAATGATCTGTGCCCGATTGATGCCCTTGGTGGTGCTGCTGTTGATGACATGGCACAGGCCGTTGAGGCCGTGAACTTCACAACGTTTGAAGCATGGCTTCAGGAGGCCGAAACACCAGTCAGGAGCAAATTTGGTGTGGCGGGCAGGCATGAAGTTGATGGTGATGGAGGTGTGAAGGCCCTGCATGACTCGCCAGGCCAGGTACCACAACATGGACTTGGTTTTGTTCTGGCCGCTGCAGTTGTCACAGTGTAGATCCACCTCCATCTCCCCAATGCCAAAATGCTGGAAAAATGGTGCAGCAGAGAAAGCACCATACTGGACCCCTTGCCGCTGGACATGCCTTCATCAATGAGGTAATTTATCTGCTGTGGAAGACCCTCACAGCAGACTCCAAAGATGCCGCACTTTCTGGGAACAAAAATGCAGATAGGATCAGGCTGGAGAGGGCTGCTGGGCAGATGGACTTGCTGGGCAAAGTCACAGCTGTAATGCATCCTGGCTGGCCAGCTGTTGGCAGGATGGGGTCCCAGCTCAGTGATGTTGGCAGCAGCTGTTGCAGCTTTGCTGTGGTCCACCTGCCTGTTGTAAAATGTCCACTCTGCCTCAACAACCTCTAAGTGAGCCAGCTGATCTGAAGCCTGGCACCACTCTCTTCTTCTGGGAGACCAGTACTGCGACGGATCTTCTCATTGTTTTGTTTGCACTGCCAACACAGATCCGTCACTGTTTCCAACAACAATGAAGGGAAGGTGCTGCTGCCATTTTTGAAGAAAGAAGTCTTCCCAAGCATACGGTGACCTGAAACACACACACACACACACACACACACACACGCAGTAAAGCGGTCAGCTTGTTCTGACTAATCCTGAAACAGTGTTGAATTCTGTTCTTAGCAACACTTACCAGAAAACAGGAATTAATCATTCTACTTGAAGAAAGGTAACCTGTGTCTGTATGTGTCAGAAGTCTGTTTACTTTTAGTATTCATTGGTAAAGCATGTGTAATTGTTAGCAGTGAATTCAATCAACTATTGTGTTAATAATGTTACTGTAAGCTAAACATAATAAAAAAAAGTTAATGTAAAAAAAAAGTTAATGTAAGCTGTGTCAGCGTGTGTGAAGTTTGTTTTAGATTTATTAGGAGAGTGTGTTTAACAATTAGCCGTGATTTCAATCAACTTTTGTGTTAATGATGTTACTGTAAAAGTGTAAGCTGTCTCAGTGTGTGAAGTCTGTTTTAGTGTTTATTAGTAAAGTGTGTGTAACTGTTAGCAATACTTCAATCATAAACAGTGTACACAAAATTCTTCTTGATTCAGATTTAAATCAATGGTTCACAAACTACAAGCTGCTAAACATTTGACATTTTCTGTCTGTTTCAACAGTCTTTATGCAGCAGTCACAAAATATTTCTGCCTAAGAAAAATGTTGACAATTTAGTATAAAATATACTCAGTTGAAAATAAAATTAAATTAATGAATTGTAAATCAAATGTTCATAATATTTCCATTTTAATATACCACTATAACCAAAAGGTTTAAAATAAAAAGGTGTGAAAAAGTAAAATTAAATCTATATTTTATTAGCTAAATATCAAATTTAATTCTAGTAGACAATGTTAATCAGTTGTGAAACAGACAGATATGCATGATGAGATTGAGTCACAAAAAACTGACACAGAGTAAGGCGAGGAGGAAAATAAAAAAAAAATAAAAGATTCCATTGGGAAAAAAATAAGAGAGACAAGAAAAAAAAAAAATTAAGGATTAATAAAACTAGAAGTTCTAGTTCTGCAAATTTCTGATTCAGTGTTATTTGCTTACCAATAAATAAACTTAAAAGATTCCCTGCAGACAATCTTGAAGTCGACAGTGTATGTTGTGCGCTGATGTTCTCTGGTCTTCTGGCGACAAGGCTTGCCCACAGTGATCTCTGAGTTGTTCATGGGGGTACACGCAAGTATTCCATGCAGCACCATGTCCTTCTAAGCTGAAAAAAAAAAAAGTCTTACTTTGAGTCACCTTAGAAAGAGTTAGTTATTACAAATACCTGGTTAATTTGAACCTCACAATACACACTAAAACCAAAACATAGTAACACACAAGCACACACTATTAAAATAGCCTTTTGCCCACTCATTTACACATGTGTGCATACAGAAAACACACACACACACACACACACACCACACACACACACACACACACACACACACACACACACACACACACTCAATGTACGCACTACACTGTACAATAATTATTATTCATTCATAGAATACAAGTGATACACACACACACACACACACACACACACACACACACACACACACACACACACACACACACACACACACTGTACAGTGTACAATTATTTAATCATGCAACTGACACACATACTATCACATACCAGCATAATGCATTTTGTAAAGTTAAAAACAAAACATATTGATCACAATTAGATTTAACAGAGAGCTTCTCTCTTTATGATTATTTTTTGTTCAGTTACACCATTAAGCTTAGCTTATGGTGTGTGTGTGTGTGTGTGTGTGTGTGTGTGTGTGTGTGTGTGTGTGTGTACATCTTGTGCATAATACACTGTGTGTGTGTTTTTAGAATCACTGTATGACTATGTGTGTGGGCATAACAATATGTATGTGTGTGTGAGTGAGTGAGTGAGTGAGTGAGTGTGTGTGTGTGGTGTGTGTGTGTGTGTGTGTGTGTGTGTGTGTGTGCATGCATGACTCATCACAATGAGGTTATGCTTTTGGTTTAATCATGTTTACCTTGCCACAATTAAACACAAATCAAACAATTATGCAGTGACAGTAAATAGTAACTGAATTGTGTGCTTACCTTCAGATAATTCAGCCATGGTCATTCTCTTTGCCAGTATGTCCTCAGAAGTGAACTGTGCAATGCATCCCTTCTTTTTGGACACTGGCTCAGCACTGTCAGTTTCACTGCTTTGCTTGTCAGTCACGACACTGCTTGCACCTGCCACATGGCGATTTCGACACTTGCAGTCGAAAGCTTCAACTTTCAGCCTTTCAGCATCAGGTCCAAGCATGGTTTCGCTGTCTATGTCGGCATTCACAGACAGATTGGGCTCTTGAACTTGGACGAGTGCAGGTGCTTCTTCGTGATCCGAGCCGGTCTCGGAGCACTGACTGTCAATATCACTTCGATCACCCATTTCCTCTTCGTTATCGGTAGAAACACTGCCATCGTCGTCCAGGAAATATTCAGTCTCCAGCCCGTAAATGTCATGTTCATCTGATGATGAAAATATGTTGGCATCGCGAGCCGATCTTGTTAAAAAATAGCAAATATTAGCCCTAAGACTCTCCGGCGTGGTCGCTTTGGAAGCCGCCATTGTTGCTTGTGTTGGTCACGTGAACGCCTTTGGGCCAACCATCAGTGGGGAATCCCACCTTCGTGACGCTTTGTTTATACGTCATACCCTTTTTTTAAGGACGATGATTGGCTTACACCGTGGAAATTGACCCCTGAAAGGGTTTCAGTTTAAAAATAGAGGTCTAGACCTTTCCAACGAGGCATCATTCGACAGGTCCATTCCAATATTTCGGGGGTGAGGGCCCTGTCAATTTTGATCAATTTTATCGGTTTGTAAGCTGCCAAAACAAGAGGTTATGTGTTTCAAAAGCATTTTTTGGGCAAAAAGAAAACATATTTACACTTTAATATTTGCATGGAAGACAGAAGAAAGGCTGTAGGTTAATATTCCATTAAAATCTAAAAATCCATAACCTGACCCCCATCTGCCTAAAATCGGCCCTAGCGAAAAAACTCGGTGAGGGACAATGCGACTCATTTCGTGGCGGGGCGTCACAAATAGTTTCTTTCCAAAAGCTATCGAAGCCTTGAATCAAAATGCAGAATCTTGTCATTCTGTGTGACAGACTCGCCATCAATTACACTAGCCATGTATGTTTTCGATATGTGTGCGAGTGCTTTTTTTTAAGACAGCTATGTGCACCGTCTATTCAGTAATTCTATTCCCAGTTCACAGAAGTGTGTGTGTGTGTGTGTGTGTGTGTGTGTGTGTGTGTTCGCGCATGATTGGGCGAGTTGGGGGGTGGGGGGTAGTTAGACAAGCTTATGTGTACTCTTCCAATATTCAACCTTTGCTTAGTTTATGATTATGTGAAATGACTGAGCTTGAGCTCGAAATGTTTGTTAGCTTGTGCTCTATCCCTCCCATATTCTTTGTGACTCATGTACACTTGGTAATAAAGACGTATCTTATCTTACATAAAAAAGGCAAAATATACTGGTATCACTTTTTTTTTCTTTCAGACAAGCTGCGTGTTTACTTCCTGTGGGTCAGGTTGAATTGTCCAGTGGTCATTGGCTTGCCTTCTTTGCTCATGGCCACATTTTCAGATTTGTTTCGCTACCTTAAGAACGAGTAAGTATCTTTTGGATTTTTGGCTTGCTTGAACATCATTTGTGTAGTTTAAGCATTCTGTAATTATGGAATCTTTGTTTATAAGACTGAAGAAAATGCTGCATTTTTAAGGGTGTACTGGCATGCTTCAAAAACATTTGGCATTTTGAACTATAGTTTCTTATATCTTATAGATTACTTAGAGAGTCAATCCTATTCCTGCCTTATTTTGGCGTGTTATCTTGGGGACAATAATTATAAACGAGTCGGACCCTAGATCCCTGCACATAAAAAAAAAAAACCAAACTCATAGCAGTTGAAAAATCGAAAAGAGTAGGGGAGGTCAATTTACCTTGTCAAAGATCAAGTAGATTGAAGATATCTGCCTGGTGTTTCTTACAAAGCTGAAAAACTGTTACTTTCTGGTGATATTTCAAAAGTGTAGGTCATCTTGTGCCGGTGAAAATGGATTACATGTAACATGGCGTGCATGCTGTGTGGAACTGCAGGGATAAAGGAGATAAATGACGAGAGGCAAAGCCTTCAAGGCTCAAGTTGGTACAGAACACTAGAGGCAGTTCAAGTTGTCCTACTCCTAGTTACAGAATCCAATTAAAACAAATTACAGCCTTTACCATTCCATGATGTCTTCATGCTAGGGCTTGCTAGGAAGGGTGTGTCATTGTGATTAAGTGCAAGTCTATCACTTTTGACCCTGCCAGCACTTGTGACTTGACTTGAATTATGCCTCTGGTTCCGCTCGGGAACAAAAGGGCTGCTGCCAGCACTTGTAATTGCTGAGAAATTGCCAACGTTAAAGTTGACCACAAACGCCTACACTCAGGCACACATACATGGATTAATGGATGCACACACACACACACACACACACACACACACACACACACACACACACACACACACACACACACACACGCACACACAACCAAAATAGCATGAGAAACATAGACTCACTTTGTTTTACACACATGAGCCAAAAATGAGTAGGTGATATTTGAATGGCATGGGGAATAACTAAGTGCCAGCAGTCAGCATATCAGTCAGCTCTACCTGGGTAGGCAAGCCCATTGAGTAAACTGTAGTGGTGTAATGATTGAAAAGCACTTGTTTTTAGAGGTTGGTCTGTGACCAATGATAGGTCCTATGTAAATACAATAATAATATTTTTTTGATGACAATAAAATAGTTTGAAATATTTATGTATTAATTACTATAGCTATTTTCATTTTCTGTGCTTGCTGGCGTTTGATCTACCACTAGGCTGTGAAGTGTGTAGGTTCACTGTTAGTCCTGAATAGAGCGCTTCTTGTGCACAAACCTTTGAAGCTCAATTCTTATATGCGGTAAACACATGATTTGTATGGATGATAGTTAATAAGAATGTAGGTTTCTGGATCCTGGATTCAACATTATAAAAGGCGTACTTACTCAGGATCGGGGACTTCTTGTAGGGATATTTCAGCTGGATCACCCAGCCTTTATCAGCACTGTTTTCATCTAGCCAGAGCTGTCTAACAACATGGCTGCAAAGTTTTCCACAAATCCACTAATTCCCTATGGCAACAACTGACCCATGTGAAAGACAAAACAGACCCCCTCAAACAGTGTGACACAGTGTACCAAGTAGTGTGGGAGGCGGGGGGGGGGGGGGGGGGGGGGGGGGGGGAGATATCATGGTTGTTTTTCAGTTTGGTCATCCTAAGTAGAACACTTACAGAACTAAAGAGTCTTTCATATCACTGATTGTATGCAATTGATTATAATTGCAGGGGTATCATCCGTGAAACCGAGGATAGTAGTGACAGTGACTTGGAAAATGGACACCAGCTCCCTGAACAAGTTAATAGAGGCGTGTCAGAAGATAGGCAGGTAAGTGGTGCTAAAGCTTTGTGTAAACCAGTACTTGTGCTTGGTATACCAATACAATAAAAATAATGTTGTGAAATTTGTACTGCACTCGGAGAGCACATTGCTGCAGCGCTGTGCCCCTCCCAGGGCTGGACCTGGCAAAAGGGGGGGGGGGGGGGGGGGGGTTACAGATTTTTTATTCATAAAGTCGAGCATCACATACCGGGCGACCCATGGCTTAAGCCCCTCAGGTTTTAACAGTTCCTACTGAACAACTATTGACAGAGTAAACAACATTCGATCCCCCCCTCCCGCGCCCACCTCCTCCCATGCTCAACAACTTTTGAGAGAGTGTACACCGTTCCATCCCCCCCACTCCCCTCTGTTCAACAACTTTTCTGAGAGTGGTGCACGTTGTACAACCCCCCCCCCCCCCCCCCCCTGCCCCCCCCCCAACAACAACTTTCCAGTGTTTTTTTGCTTAGCTTTGTTTTCATCCCTGACACAAGTTGGGTCTGCATGGCCAAGTGTGTTCGACATGAAAATGTGGCCCCTGAATTTAATTGTTTTTCTTAAAAAAAAAAAAAAATATATATATATATATATACTATGAAGTTACATTGTTCTAATTCTTCTTCATGTAACCCCACAAAGTGAGACCCTAGCGCTCAAGAGGGTTTCAGGTGAAAGATACCACTGGATTTTTTTTTAAAACGTGTGATGACGTGGATGAGTACAGGATAAGAAAAAAAAAATTATGAGAGCAAGTGTTGCGTTCAATAACTACAACAGTACCTGTGATGAGAGAGACAGAGACAGAGAGAGAGGGAGAGAGAGTCATTTACATACATACTTAAAGAAAATGAGATGTTGAATTTTGGATAATTTTTTGCACAGAAGATGATGCTGTAGTAGAGTGGGCCCAACCTTGGTTCTAGCTTGGCACCCTAGCTAGTTCTACATGGGCCCAACCTTGGTTCTAGCTTGGCACCCTAGCTAGTTAGTTCTACATGGGCCTATCCTTGGTTCTAGCTTGGCATCCTAGGCATCCTAGCTAGTAGTAGTAAATAGTAAATACTAAATAAATCTTAAATAAATGTTAGCGAACCGCCAAGAGAAACGTGGACAAACGAGACACAAGAAGAAAACACACGATGCGTTTCGACCTCCTAGGTCTTCTTCAGGCAAGACATAAACACTGTGCCTGTGCCGAACGAATTTGTCACTTAGCTTATATCTCTTCAGCGCAAGGTAGGTAGGCGTTGATTCAGCGCTGAAGAGATCTAAGCTAAGTGACAAATTCGTTCCTTTTCATTGTCCTGCTTGTTTGTCTTGCTTGAAGAAGAAGACCTAAGAGGGTCAAAACGCATCGTGTTTTGCCTTGTGACTCGTTTGTCCACGTTTCTCTTGGCGGTTCGCTAACATTTATTTAAGATTTGTTTGGATTTCCGCCTGCAGTTGTCTCACTTTGCAACTAGTAATGCTAGTTCTAGCACGGCTGACGCTGGCCTTCTATAGCTAGTTCAATGATGGGCTGTATTGCCATCATCATCTACCTCATCCTTCTCCTTCACCCGTGTCGCCAGTGGGTGCCATTGTCTCCCAAAGTCACACATCTTCTCCAAGTCTCACAATTGAGACATCTGTAGGCAACTTCCAAAACACACACACACCAGCAATGTTGTTGAAGTAGGATGTGTGCAGTTGTCCCTTTCTGAACTTTGCTTAAACTTTTCCCCTGCATGACTGTTGACATCAATCCTATCTTTGTGTTTTGATCACATGGCCTACATGTTTCAGTTTTCTTCTGTTGATCCCTGTGAACAGTTGGTGCTTAGCATTCAGTTCATTTAACATGCTGTGGTTTGTTCTTGTGTCTGTCCATTTGATTCTGGAAAGTCGTCCGTAGAACCTCTTTTCTGTTGCATTGATTATATTTTCTTCATCCTTTCACAGTATCCAGGCTTCACAGCCATTCTGTTTGTTGTCCCATGAAATTCATACTCGCATGCACGCACACACGCACGCACGCATGTACACACACACACACACACACACACACACACACACACACACACACACACACACACACACACACACACACACACACACACACACACAAACATCAGTTATTATGGGAGCAATTCAGGTAATTTTATTGAAAATTCTCTTAAATGCATTGAGTCACACAATTTCTGTGTTGGCCTCTGCCGGGTCGTCCACAACCACCACCACTGTTTTTTTTGCTTACTTTTGCCACCTGGGACACAGTCCCTCCATGTGGCCAGCCAATCGCTCATGTACGTCTTCATCAGTAATGTTCGTTTCATGCCGCTCCATAATCAACATGACTTTCACATAATTCAGAGCTACATAAACAAAAAAAATGCCAACATGCAGCAGCAAAAGTACAAAATCTCTTCATTCATTTCACCTTCTAAATCATCGTTATAAGAATCACAAAAACCTGAAAGTGTATCAGTATAAATGTCGTTTTCCCAGTTCTCAACTTCATTGGTGCTAAGTTCTGTGGCGCTATCAGACTTATTACCACCAACAAGCCCATCAAGTCCATCATTTGTATCAGAAGCACTACTGTCTGTGTGATCAGTATGATTATTACGTCTAACAGGAGTGTTCAATTGAACATCACGACTGTCACTAACAGAGTCCGAACACAAAGGACTACGGAGAAGTGGCGGCTATCGATCTGAATCAAGTTCAACAGAATCACACACAAAAAGACAATTTTTGCGCTTTGGCTTCGTTTTCGCCGAAAATCACAGCAGCCTGATCAGGGCTTTCAAAGTCTCAGAAACAAATTTTTTGTATACGTCTTTTTTTCACCAGTACGAAGACATGTTTTAAAAAAAAGAAAAGTACAACAGCTACCTTTTAAAAAAATGGGAGAAAAGGTCCAAAAAGCCCACTGTAAGTGACACACGTGTTCACAGCTGCTTTGCACCGGCGACAAAAAGAACGGCAAACGGCACGGCACGACTCCGGTCAATGAAAAGTGTCGACCACCACACAAAATTCCGGATCGGAAAATCTCATGTAAATACGAAAAAAAAAAAAAAACATAAAACAATCAAAACATGTGCAACATTCTCGTGTTTTCTATCATTTCTGGTGATTACGCAGCTAGAATACTGTAGAATGTGAAACAAAAGAAAAACATAAAGAAAAAATGGAATTGAGATTTGCGCTAAATATAGGCCAGTTTGGTTGGCCTGATGACTCAGCGCATTATGGGAGGTAGAGCGCGCGTGCTAGGGTGGCAGGCTAGGGCTGTGCTAGAATCTAGCTTGGTTCCCTAGGTCAGCACTTGCTTGAATGACCGGGTAGTACCTACCTAGAATCTAGCTAGGCACCCTAGGTGCAGCACGCTGCTTGGGTGGCATGCTAGTGCCAAGCTAGAACCTAGATTGGGTTCCAAGACAAGCGGATGAGCCTAGGATATCTAGGACAACCGAGCTGGATCTGGCTAGAACCTAGGTGGGCCCTAGGACCCTTGCTGTCTGCAGGATTTGGTAGTTGGTGAGTCTATTCTGCTTTTTTCTTTAATTTTTTCCATTCTTGTTTTTCTTTATTAGAAATTTGTATTCTGCCCTGTGCCCAGAGTCTTCATGTAAACTGTCATTGGCGCACAGGATGCATGTAATATGTATTGGGATTCCATTCCATTGGCTCACAATGGCTTTCTCCTATTGAACAGTAGAACGGGGTTACCAGATGCGTTTGATGTCTTGTGGTGGCATCTCATCCAAAGAACATTAGAGAGAGAGAGAGAGAGAGAGAGACCCATTTTGAGTAAAGGGTAAATGTCACTGAATCTTCTATTTTAAACATCTAACATATTTTTCTTCCATTTCAAAGGTATTTGGTTCAGTTCAATTGGGTGGTGGTTATGTTTTGCAGGAACCCCCTACAAGTGCTCCCTTGGAGGTTACTGACACATCAGACGCTATGTACTACCAGTCTACTGCCAGGTTTTCTTCTTTGGAGGCTACTGTTACTGCAGGCACTTCACGCCGATCTACAGCAAGGTCAGCTTGTTCCTCGGAGGCTACTGTTACTGCACACACTTCACGCCGATCTACTGCAAGGTCAGCTTGTTCCTCGGAGGCTACTGTTACTGCGGGCACTTCACGCCGATCTACAGCAAGGTCAGCTTGTTCCATGGAGGCTACTGTTACTGCAGGCACTTCACGCCGATCTACTGCAAGGTCATCTTGTTCCTCGGAGGCTACTGTTACTGCAGGCACTTCACGCCGATCTACTGCAAGGTCATCTTGTTCCTTGGACGCTACTGTTACTGCAGGCACTTCACGCCGATCTACTGCAAGGTCATCTTGTTCCTCGGAGGCTACTGTTACTGCAGGCACTTCACGCCGATCTACTGCAAGGTCAACTTGTTCCTTGGAGGCTACTGTTACTGCAGGCACTTTCACGCCGATTTACTGCAAGGTCAGCTTGTTCCTTGGAGGCTACTGTTACTGCAGGCACTTCACACCAGCTTGGTGCAAAATCTGCTTTCTTCGGAGGCTACTGTTACTGCAGGCATTGCACACCAGCTTGGTGCAAAATCTGCTTCTTCTTTGGAGGCTACTGTTACTGCAGACACTTCACACCAGCTTGGTGCAAAGTTGGCTTCTTCCACGGAGACTACTGTTTCTGCAGACACTTCACACCAGCTTGGTGCAAAGTTGGCTTCTTCCGCGGAGACTGCTGTTTCTGCAGACACTTCACACCAGCTTGGTGCAAAGTTGGCTTCTTCCACGGAGACGGAGACTACTGTTTCTGCAGACACTTCACACCAGCTTGGTGCAAAGTTGGCTTCTTCCGCGGAGACTGCTGTTTCTGCCAAGCCAGTTTCCTCTTCAGAGGCTAATGTTACTGCAGGCACTTCACACCAGTGTGTTGCAAGGTCAGCTTCTTCCTCTGAGACTAGTGTTAGTGCAGGTACTTCACCCCAGTGTGTTGCAAGGTCAGCTTCTTCTCTGAGACTAGTGTTAGTGCAGGTACTTCACCCCAGTGTGTTGCAAGGTCAGCTTCTTCTCTCTGAGACTAGTGTTAGTGCAGGTACTTCACCCCAGTGTGTTGCAAGGTCAGCTTCTTCCTCTGAGACTAGTGTTAGTGCAGGTACTTCACCCCAGTGTGTTGCAAGGTCAGCTTCTTCCTCTGAGACTAGTGTTAGTGCAGGTACTTCACCCCAGTGTGTTGCAAGGTCAGCTTCTTCCTCGAAGGCTACTGTTACTGGAGGTAGTTCACACACCAGCCTTCAGAAAAGTCGGCATCTTTCTCACAGTCAACTTCCACTTCAAGCACTTCATGCAAAACTTACAAGAAGCCTCCACGTCCATGTGTCTTTTGTGGGACATTTCAAGCAAAACTTTCAAGACACATGAAGAGGAAGCATAAGGAAGAAGAGAAGAGAGTGTGAAAGCAGCTTTACTTCTGCTCCTCAGGAACAGTTGAGAGTGTTTGAATCTTTAAGAAAAGAAGGAATCCTCAAAAAAAATATCCAGCATCGGGATGAAGGAAAACAGCTGCTGAGGGAAAGGAAGCAGGGTAGCACAGGTGTAGTGATGTGTAGTGGGTGTAACGGCTTCTTTAGCAAAAAAGTAATTTGCAAGCACAAGAAATATTACTGCTCTCGTAGTGCAAATGTTAGAGCCGAAAAACAGTTGCATTTTCAAAAACACCGACTTCAGGGGTATCAGCGGAATTCCAAAGCGAGATTTTGAATAAATTTAGGGAAGATGAGGCTGGACACTTGTGTCGGACAGACAAAGCAATACTTCTGCTGGGACAGAGAGCCTGGTGCAAATCTTCAAAAAAGGAAAGACGTGTAGTCATGGGTGAAATGCGCCTGGTTGCAAATGTGGTATTACGAATGAGAACTGAAGCAGGTGACGATCAAATTAATGGGGAGAGTGTGGTTGACAGACAGTATTTTGAAACGCTAGAAAACGGCAATACACACTTTGACCAGAAAGGAAAATGATGTGGGACAGAAGTCTGGCTTGAAGCTTGCGCTTGGATATGCCTTAAAAAAGTTAATAAAAGTGATGAAGGGTCACTACAGTCAACTGGATAACATGGAAAAGGCAAAGGAAGTCGAGTTGTTCCAGTCAGTTTTGGAATTGAACTGGGATTTTATTTTCTATTCCGCTCAGCTGGACTGTGAGAGGCGGCGTGACACTTTACGACAACCACAACAGATGCCTCTCGAAGAAGATGTTGAGACATTCCGAAATTTTATTATGTCTCAGATGAATGGCATGATGGAAGATGATTTCCTGTTGTGGGACCACCATGCTTTTGTGCAGTTAAGAAATTTGGTGGTCAGCAGGCTCACCATGTACAATGCCAGACGTGGGGGAGAACCGGCTAGACTGACTCTTAAAGAGTGGCGGGAGGGAGAAGAAGGCATGTGGGTAGATCAGAACCTTGTTCTACAAATCACTGATCCACTGGAGCAAGTGCTGGTTGAAAAAACAAAACTAGCTTATCAGCAGGGCAAAGGCAGCAGAAAAAAATGGTTCCAGTTCTCATTCCTAACGACACAGTACAAGCTATCAGAAAATTGGTTTCTGAACGTAGCCACGCTGGAGTACATGAAGAAAATGTTTTCTTGTTTCCTAATACAGGAGGTTCAAAAGACCATGCTTCGGGATACTATTGCATCAAGTCCATCATACAAGCAATTGGTGAAAAGAAACTCAAGCGACCAGAACTTTTAATTGCTGACAAGTTTAGACATAGGGCATCCACATTTTTTGCTCTGTTAGATCTGCCTGAAGAGCAAAGACAAACCTGGTACAGGCACATGGGACATTCGGAAAACATCAACAAAAATGTGTATCAGTGCCCATTGGCAATTGCTGAGTTGACCAAAGTTGGAGGCTTCTTGGATAAACTTGACACGCATGGCAGAGGAGCTGTTCAGCAAACACCTGCCTCAAGTTTTCCCAGTGGAAACAGTACATTGTCAGTCCCCATATCTAGCCATGAAAACATCGCCAGTTCATTGGAGATGTCCACTTCTTCCTTGCACAGCTCTTTGTCAATCCCATGTACATTGGATAGCATTCAGAGTTCTCAGCCACATTTGTCAAACATGAAAAGTGTAGGCCACACATCCTGCGCAACAGCATCTACTTTGGACAATTTTGAGGATGATCCCACTGTATCTACACAGAACTTACCAGACTGTGAGCATGCGAGTGGCATGACTTCATTCCCCAAGTTCGCAAAGAGTAGTACAACTTCCCCATCATTGAAAACAACAGGTTCAAAAAAAAAACTGTGTAGGCCTACCATGTCTCGTAGGCGGTACAGGCAGTGGAATACAAGTGATGCTGAATGTGTTTGCAAGCATTTTGAAAAGTACATAAAGGTTCAAGGGAAGGACTCGCAGGGCTCTTTGCCTGGAGTAAAAGAAGTTGAAGCATTCTTGGAAAAAAATGTGATATTTCCAGACTTTGAAATGTCACAGCGAGAGAAGATAATGTTGGTAAAAAACAAAAGTGTTCAACGAAAGAGGCAAATACCGTCAACAAGCTAAGGGCATGTTTTCTGTTGTTTAAACATTTCTGTTCTGTAGCCCCAATTCTATATAGGAGTATATTAGATTGGTCTCAGTGAGGCAGTAGGCCTAATGACTGAATAACTGAGTCTTGAACAACTCCTGTCAGACAACACTAGTCCAAGATGTTGGTAGGTATCATAGAAATGACAACTTGATTGCTGCTCAGTGACACACTTGGGTTTTTTTTTTCTTTCTAATTTGAAGGTAGATGTACAGCCCGGGGTGGGGGCTGGGGTTCCGGAACCCAGGAACCCTCCCACAGATCTGACCCTGCATGTGTGTACTTGCAGCCTTTGTATTCACCATTGGCTTTCAAGGGTGGTTTAGGGTTGCTCTGTTAGTGTAGCTGAAGTCAGTACCTCTCTGGGTCCCACAAACACCTTGTATTCCATTACCACTGCGCAGAAGACAAAACCAACTGCATAATGAATGAACTGGTATTTGAGAGAAAAAAAAAAAACAATCGGGTTAAGACAGACGTTGCTGTTTGTTTTTACATAACTTGGACATTGCTTGAATGACCTTTTATTCATTAGGACTTCCCCTTGTTGGGATACCGAACGTCTTTCGAACAAATAGTTTGCTTCGCTCTACTCTTTGTGCTAGTGATGTCCCCCTTTTCTATTTCTCTCTGTGACTCTTATTCTTTTGCTGAACTGAGTGTACTATCCTTTCTATATCTACCAGATCTTTCATCCATTATTTTTCACAATCTTTACCAATAAATTTCTAACCTCCAGCAGTGGGGCATTGCGGACTGTGGAATTAATGACCCCTCCTGTTTCTGGAACCACATGAGCTATCAAGTTCACTGTCGCTAGGTAGTTAGAGGTTCCTCTTTTCTGTCATGCTCACTTTTTCTCTTCAAGATTTCTTATTTCTGGCTCTTGTGCTGTACATTCTGTCTTTTTTCTAAATTTTCTTTCCAGCTCCCTGAAGATGGAGTATGGCTACCTTTGAAGTAGGATAAAAAAAAAAACAGCCATACACACAAAAATCCACCCCCAGGGCTAGGTAGGTAGGTTGTGTATTGACTTGTATGCTTAGGTTGGGAGTGACCACAGGAATTGATAGCCTGTGTTCGAAGAAGAAGAAGAATTTCTGGCCTGTAGCACATGACAGACTGTTTATGCTGTTTTGCTCTGGTGATTAGGTAACAAAATTTAAGTGTCGTTGTCACATTCCCGTAGTGGGACACTGCGGACTGTGAAATTAAGGGCCCTCCTGTTTCTCAAATCACAGGAGCTATCAAGGTCACCGTCGTTAAGTAGTTAGGGGTTCCTCTTTCCTGTCATGCTCTTTTTCTCTTTAAGATAAATTAGATTTCTTATTTCTGCCTCTTGTGCTCAGCATCCTGTCTTTTTTCCAAGCTTTCTTCCCAATTTTCTGAAGATGGAGTATGGCTACCTTTAAGGTGGGATACAAAACAGCCATACACACAAAATTCCACCCCCAGACTAGGTAGGTAGGTTGTGTATTGACTGTATGCTTAGATTGGGGGTGACCGCAGGAGTTGACAGCCTGTGTACACAGAAGAAGAAGAAAAACACTGTCACATGTGGTCAAACTCCCATACACACACAACAAGGCTTACTCTGTGCACACCCACTATCTCTCCACTCAACCAAAGGTGCACAACAAAAAATTTCAATTTCCCAGTTCCCCTCCCATAGGGAGTTACAATTTATTAAATTACTCAACAGAAATTAAGAATGCCGGAAATAACTCTTCGGCTACTAATTTAAATTTGTATCATCCACTCAGCATAGAGCCAACATTTCATTTACATAAAAGACACATAAAAACAAGTGAACTAACAGAGACCAGTCACGGGCACACCCTAGCACTCTTTAAGTACCAGTCCATGGCACACAACCACGCAAGGATCAGTATCATTCCTGCGTTATCGGGCTTTCTTTACACCTGGCCCTCAATTCATCGTCCTACCCATGCCTGGGGTAGTGAGGCGGGCTTCCATCCCACAGAGACTCGTGGTCCCCTCCGCCAACTCCTCGACCCAAGGGCTTAGTTGCGACGACCTCTCACACTAGACTGCTTACTTCCGAACACCCACTCCAGTTCCCATCGCTAGGCCCCAGCCAAGGCAGTCCGGGATGCCCTCAGTAATCGGGTAGCTGAATAAAGGGAGAACTGAAACAGGGAAATTCCGTGTAAATACCTCTCCAGGTGTTACATTTAAAGCGACCCTTTACACCTATAGTCCCTGTCAACCCCTTACAACTGAACACTTACCTGGTGCCAACCAGCAAACCTGAGTACTGTCAAACCCCCACCCGGGGTGCGATCAGGAGCGCTCAGTGCACCGACTGCACTTCTCAACTCGCTCTCGGCCTCTGCACCCACAAGTCAATCGGAGAGCCCGAGCTTACCTCTCCAGAGAGGAACTCGCTACTCTATACCTGGCCTTCCGCCGCTAAACACGTCTTGAATACAGGTTCAAGACGAACGCTCTCATGTTAACTTTAGGCTCTATATACTCTCCCCTTAATTAAAATCATGCGACCAACTTGCATGGCAGCCATGATGTACACTTGTTTACTTAGCTGACAAGGTGTCAACTCTGATGTGGCCCATAATGGTCGGTGGTGCTATAAACCACATGATTGAGTGATTGTTTACTTGGTAGTGTTGTCAATAGTGGTCGATGGTGCTATAAACCACATGAGTGATTCATATTATTTACTTGGTAGTGTGTTTGTCTATATGTATGGCCATTTTATGTATCTTTAACAGCCTGAATGCATCCATGGAATTTTCAATTCCAGAGGCGTGGGGTGTTGATGTGTTGGGGGGCTTGAGAAGGTTTTCTTTTTCATGCAATTTTTTTTCTTTGGGATGCACCTTGCTCCAAGTATGTCTGCCTCTTTTGTGACATAGGTTTGATTGTGTGTCTTTTTCCTCATTAATTGGCTGTGTTTGAATGTCTTGTTCACTTTTGGTCAGTTTTGACTGGCCGGTGAAATGTTTGACTTGCATGGATCTCCTTCATCAATGGAGGAATCATCCACCGGCTCCCAACTCTTGCACATAGAATGTCTAGTTGTTCTTTTTCAAAATACCCCCTGTTGACAAGGTCGAGGTCAGGAAGATAGTTTGGGGTGGGGTGGGGTGGGATTGGGGGTATTTAGAGGGCTCTAAATACCATTTTCTTGTTGTTGGTGTTGTTTTTCCACAATAGTGGAACTGTTGGACTCAGCTCAAATTTTGTGTGTGGACACTTTGACTTATGAAGTTATGCTTATGGTCAAGGATATTGATGTGCATAATAGAAATAGGGCTTTGCGACTGCTTAGCAACACAGTTGGTTTTGTTGGTTCATTTGATTTTGCTGGAAGTTGCTTCTTGTGATCGCCACTACGGTATTAATCACTTTATATTAAATCACTTTCAAAATGAAAAGGCAGCGTTTGATATGGTTTGTTTCAGAATGTTTGTCTACAGTTTGTCTTTCTGCCTCTCCTGCAGTGGGGCACTGCGGAATGTGAAATTAAGGGCCCTCCTGTTTCTGGAACCACAGGAACTATCACGTTCACTGTGGTTGGGTAGTTAGGGGGTCCTCTTTCCTGTCATGCTCTCTTTTTCTCTTCAAGATTTCTTATTTCTGCCTCTTGTGCTCTACATCCTGTCTTTTTTCCTAATTTTCTTCCCAGTTCCCTGAAGATGGAGTATGGCTACCTTTAAGGTGAGATAAAAACAAAAACAAAAACAGCCATACATACAAAAAACACCCCCAAGGCTAGGTAGGTGTGTTGTGTATTGACTTATAGTTGCATGCTTAGATTAGGGGTGACCGCAGGAGTGATAGCCAGTGTAAGAAGAAGAAGTCTGTCTGCCTCCATCCAAATTCCTGTAGCACGCTTGAACTCCACTCAACCCCCACCATCCCACCCCCCCCCCCCCCCCTCTCTCTCTCTCTCTCCTATGCCTGAACATGTGGGCATGTATGTGTGTGTCTGTCGTTCTGTCTGTCTGTCTGTCTGTGTTCTATATGTGAGTATGGCTTTCAAGAAGTGTATGTGTGTGTATCAGTCTCAGTCTGTTTGCATGCCAGTCGTGTCAAACTTCACACTTCAAGCTTGGTTGTGTGACATCACAGAAAAAAAAAAAAAAAAACATGAAAACATTGCACTGAAACATATACAACCTGTTGAATAAGTTATAAAGTATACACACCTTAAACTAGAACAAGATGCAAGGCAAATAAACTTATTCCCAGTTGTACATATGTCGACTTCCCACTACAAAAATAAACATTAAAAAAGCGGCGTCAAAGCGGTACATCGGCGTCAAAAACCCTTGTTGTTTGCATCACTGGACGGGCGTTCTACCACTGAACTTGCACGCCAGGCTACCAGCAGCATGTTGAATGTAACCATGTAACCAATATAATTTGAAAGTGCACTGCAGGGACGAAAGCCTTTTTTTTTTTTGCCATTTCCACCCGAATTATTGCTAAATAGCTCAAAATAAGACACCGGTCATCATCCTGACCCATAAGAAACATAAAATTACAAGTTTCAAGAAAGATTGACACACTAGTTTTGTCTGGAGCATGTAAACATAATTTTCTGGACAGACTATACCAGACAGAGTACAGACAGACAGCATTTCCTCAGTCCGTTTTAAAGTACTCTCTGTTCTTAAGAACTGGAAGTATAAAATCGGAGAGCTCAGACCTCTGCCAAGGTAGCATTTTAAAGAAGGAGAAAAAAAATGTAATATATGTATTTGTATTACCTCCCACTTAGGTTGACATTTGGTACCCTTAAGGTTGATATATGTATTTGTATTACTTCTCACTTAGGTTGACATTTGGTACCCTTAAGGTTGATATTCACTGTACATTAGAACTAAGGGGAATGTCTTAAGGTTTCCCTCTTTTTCTCTGTTTTATTCAAGCTGACAACAATACAGCTGAGCTATGCACAACTTCACGCTCCAAAAGCATGCTATCCACAAATGGGTTATGGCATTTCAAAATGGACTAGAGGTCTAAATGTGCCTTTTAGTTTTGATGCACACTGCTATGGAAAGAAAGTCTTAGTCACTCAACCAGTTGCTTGATTACTTTTTACAGTGTTAAGCTCCTTTGGCTGGGCTCCCCTCACCCAACCTCCCTACTCATACAAACACACACATTTACACTTTTACAACCCTATCCCTAACCTAACCCTATTCCTAACCTTATCTAACCGTAACCCTAACCTCCCTACTCATACAAAGCACACACATTTACACTTTAACAACCCTATCCCTAACCTAACCCTACTCCTAACCCTATCTAACCCTAACCCTCACCCTAACCCTCCCTACTCATACAAAGCACACACATTTACACCTTTATAACCCTATCCCTAATCTAACCCTACTCTTAACCCTACCCAACCCTAACCCTACCCTAACCCTAACCTTTACCCAACCTCCCTACCCATACAAAGCACACACATTTACACATATACAACTCTAACCCTAAACTAATCCTTCCCTAACCCTACTCTAACCCTAACCCCCTTGGCAGAGGTTAAAATGTATCATATTTCCTTTTACAGTGTTAACCTCCTTTGGCTGGGCTCCCCTCACCCAAACACCCTACCTATACAAAGCACACACATTTACAACTTTACAAACCTAACCCTACCCCAACCCTAACCCAACCCTTATCTTAACCCCTAACCTATATAAAGCACACACATTTACAACTTTACAACCCTAACCCTACCCCAACCCTAATCCTGACCCTAATCCTAATCCTAACCCTAACCTCCTTGGCAGAGGTTAAAATATATATTTCCCTTTTACAGTGTTAACCTCCTTTGGCTGCATTCCCCTCACCCAACATCCCTTCCAATACAAAGCACACACATTCACACCTTTACCCTATCCCTAACCTGAACCTACACTTAACCCTATCTAACCCTAACCCTGACCCTATCCTTCACCCAACCTCCCTACTCATACAAAGCACACATTTACAACCCTAACCCTAACCTAACCTTATCTAATCTTACCCCCTAACCTTACCTAACCATAACCTCCTTGGCAGAGGTTAAAATATATATTTCCCTTTTACAGTGTTAACCTCCTTTGGCTGGGCTCCGCTCACCCATCCACACTACCTATACAAAGCACACACATTTACAACTTTACAACCCTAACCCTAACGCAACCCTAATCTTAATCCTTAACCCTAACCCTGACTCAACCCTAACCCATTATGAAAACCTATGCATCCTCTAAAAAACATTACCCTCTTCTCTCCCATCTCTTTTCCCCCTTTCTTTCACACACACACACACACACACACACACACACACACACACACATATATATATATATATGTCTACCAAAGTGGTGACTTATACAATGTGAACACAAACACAATATATGTCTTCCTAAGTGGTAACTTATACAATGTCGCCTTAACACCTGTCAAATCTTAAGTCGCCCTAAGTCTGACCAAATATTTAAAAATCCTTAAGGCGACCGGGGCAAAAAAGCTATATCTGTTTTTACTAAAAACCAATTAATGTCCTTGTTAGCATAAGCATAGCAATGCTAAAAGATGGCAGTTATCAGCTTTCAGCCTCCCCTGAATGCCGGCCGAACCTCCATAACAAACGAAACCAGTGTTGCATTCCAAACACGGCGGGGAGAAAAGGTCGTCTTTTTAAAATCAGGTATTGCTGCTTCTTCATAGTTCCTTTCGACAGTGGACAGTCATCATCTCACTGATCTATGGAACTGTGTGCTATTCGTACTGCTCTTTTCAGGATTCCTCGGCCGTGCGCCCGACACATGAAAAAAAAAAAAAGCAGCAAGAAACTGAACAGGTCTGTAATAATGGCGTCACTGCTCAAGATTTCCCCGGGAAAGTCCTGTGTGTTGCGCGTATTGTTGCATGATGCATTCGTATGTACGTGTGTGCGTGAGTCTCTGTGTGTGTGTGTGTGTGTGTGTGTGTGTGTGTGTGTGTGAGCGCGCCCTTGCGCATGCGGTGTTTATGAATAAAAAGATACAGTCAGGAAAAAAATTCTACGTTTGTAGTCTTCCTCG
>JADBJO010020190.1:22500-31762 GCA_016801955.1 Conus betulinus | reverse complement strand
GTCGTGTAGCGTCGGTCGCTGTGGTCGGTGGGGGGCGCGGGGGTGGGCCTAGGAGTGACGAGCTGCCGTAGGTCGCTGGGTCCTCGCTACAGGTGAGCAGCGTCACCAGGGGACCGTCAAGGAGAAGCCTGCACAGCCCTGCCTGGAGACGGTTCTACATCCCTGTCCCGGAACAGCCCGTCCGGCACTCTCCGTCCCCGTTGTTCCTTTCCTCCCCCCCCCCCCCCCCCCCCCCCACGCAGCACCGCTTCAAGAGTTCCCTACTGCAGCGGCGCGGATTGGGGCGTGGGAGTCGACGGGAGGGGTGCCAAACATCACCATCGCCATCCACACCACCATGGTCTCGTGTCACGTCCGAAATGTTTCATCGTTCGTTGTTCCGTCATGTACATTTGATCCTCCAGTGAATCAGTGCGTTGTTCAAAAACCTATTCCAGCGTGCCTAGTCATGGACGCCGCCTAAGTCTAAGCGCCAAGACAGCCTGAGTGACTAAGCAGAGACTAAGCCTGAGTGACTAAGCAGAGACCAATTGCCCCCATTTTGTGCCGAGCTGTGACTTGGGTGTTCGGTTTCTAGAGACACGATGCCTACTGGGATTGAACACAACACAAAAACACACACACTATGTATGCACATTTGGAGAGTCATTGTTTTGTTGTTGTTTTTGTTTGTTGTTGTTTTTTTTGAGTTGATATGCTATGATGATTGCTTTTGAATTTAATATATATGTCCATATGGTTAATGTTGATGAGGAGACTCCCCATCGTTTCCCTTGCCTGTTTTCGCTTACTCGTTGCTACAGGTCCCCGGCCGCGGCCAACTGAGGTCCCAAAGTTTTTTTTTTTATTGTGTTATACCCCTAAACTTCATACCCCAGGGATCTGTATTTCATATCTGTACTAAAATATTCCTGGCGTGTCTGTTGGACCCTTGCTGTCGCTAGATATAATATTGTCAATAATCAGCATTAAAAAGGTTCCCCCTTTGGATTGGGATCCTAGAGAGGCAGTTGCTGTTCCGTCGCTTTGCTGGGAGGGGTGACTGGTGTGAGTCAGTGTGGGGTCTGCTGCCGGTGATCGGGAGGGGGTGTCGCTGTCTTCCTGGTGACCCCTAGAGGTCGCCGATAGGGCACGTGACATCTTGTGGGGGCTCGTCCGGGATTTCTCAGACATTCCGGGCCCCTCCCATTGTTGGCGGGGGACTCTGCCTGGCTCCGCCGTTCGGCTCGGAGACCGTTTCGGCACTTGCCTTGCCAGTTCCTCACAATCACTGCTAGGTGGCTGGAGGGTGCCGACTTGGTCGGGTGAACTCAAGACTTGGCTCCCCCTGTTAGCATTAGTACCCCCTTTCGCAGCAGCCCGTACTTTCCTCCCTGGTGCGTGTTTTTTTTTTTTTTGGAGTCATGGCGAGCGATCCTAGACCGTCAAGGCTTGTGACACGGTCGCAGTACAAGATAGTGACGGCAGTTTCTACTAATGTAGTGACGACTAATTCGGTTGTGTATAGCACCGCGCCCAGTACCCCTACGGCCACAACCGCCACAGGTGTAGGGCCAGTCGATCTGGATTGGGACAGTTTGTCGAAACAAGTTAAGGCCAGAAGAGACGAAGCAGCCAGAAGAGCCGCCTTCAGGAGTGCTCTTCAGTCCGAGGCCGCTCAGGGTGCCACAAGACTGGAGACTTCCCTGACTCCCGAGACATTTCACCCCTCTGTCTCCAAAGGCACAGACCTAACACCTCTCTTGATGTTTATGCAAGAAGAAAGAGAGAGGGATAGGATGAGGGAAGAACGCCGGGAGAGGAAGAGGAGGGAAGAGAGGGTGAGGGAGAGAATAGGGGAGGAACAGAGGTTGGCGAGGGAAACGCAGAAAGAGGAGGGGAGATTGAGGAGAGAAAGACGGCAAGAGGAACAACGGTTAAAGCAGGAAAGGTTGAGGGAGCAGGAGAGGAGAGGGGAGTTAGAACTGATTTTGGACAGGTTATCCATTTGTGAGAGGGGAGGGTAGTCGTGGAACTAAACCTCTTCCCAAGTTAAAGATGCCCGAACTTCAGCCTGATGAAGATGTTGAAGAGTTCCTTGACCATTCTTAAACTGTAGCTCATATGTATGGAATGTCAGAGGCGGACATGGTGCTGCACCTATCAGGTTCAGTTATGGGTAAGGCCAGGGAAGCATTCAACTCACTCCCATCCGGCGCAGATTTTTCAGCTTTCAGAATGGCTTTGTTGAAGCATTTCCGGTTAGGGCCTGATGCCTACAGACGCAGGTTTAGGGAAATGAAGAAAAAAGGCTCATGGTGTTGGCTTAGGCGCGGTGCTGTTGCAAGACCAGGGGCAGGTCTCCAGCCCGTCGCCTACGCCAGCAAAAAGTTGTCCGACACCGAGCGTCGATATCACACCATAGAGCTGGAGTGTTTCGCCGTAGTCTGGGGCATACGGCGATTCTACCCCTACCTCTATGGCAGGCACTTCGTGGTAGAGAGCGACCACCACCCACTCAGTTACCTTAGCAGAATCCGACCCGTAAGTAAAAGGCTCATGGCATGGGCCATGGAACTCCAAGCTCACACTTTCACTTTCAGAGCCCATCAAGGGTTCAGAAAAAATGGGGTGCAGATGCATTGAGTCGTCTGCACCCGGAGTCTATGAAGGAATAGGTTGTCTGTGTAACCACTCCTTTTTGGTCCTGTGCCCAGTCCCTGTCTTGTTGTCTTTCAGTAAGACAACGCTTTAGGTGGGGGGTTTGTCACGACCTGTCTGACACACAGACAGGCGTGAACGCCTCGACCTAAAACTTTTTTCCACTGTCAGGTAGTTTTTTTGTTTTCACTCGAAGACCTCTGTGTTCACCCCAGAAACCATGTTCAGGTTGAGCCTAAGAAACCCTCGTGCTTTACGCGCATCATTCAATTCAGCTTTCTGTCGCCCGGTTTGAGGGCAAATGCTAGGGGAACTTACTCTGGTAGGCCTGCCGGAGTTCTCCTCCCCTGTTAGTATTTAAGAGGATAACTCGTTCTAGAATGGGGAACTCAGCTACGTGAAGCGGGTTACATCGAGCTCTCGTTGGTCGTCCCTCCGAGAGGGGCCTCATATACTACTGATGTCTCGTCGAACAGTGGTAACACCTTTCGATAGGTCTTGAGGCCAACACAGCGAAGTTGTCCCATTCCGACTTCCCCACCAGCGGAATGGGCTCTCTGTTCCAGGCCTTTGAATCAAGTGACCCGCAGCCTTAGTCTGGGCCTAGTAGTGACGAGCTGCCGTAGGTCGCTGGGTCCTCGCTACAGGTGAGCAGCGTCACCAGGGGACCGTCAAGGAGAAGCCTGCACAGCCCTGCCTGGAGATGGTTCTACATCCCTGTCCCGGAAACAGCCCGTCCGGCACTCTCCGTCCCTCGTTGTTCCTTTCCCCCCCCCCCCCCCCCAGTCCCGCGCAGCACCGCTTCAAGAGTTCCCTACTGCAGCGGCGCGGATTGGGGCGTGGGAGTCGACGGGGAGGGGTGCCAAACATCACCATCGCCATCCACACCACCATGGTCTCGTGTCACGTCCGAAATGTTTCATCGTTCGTTGTTCCGTCATGTACATTTGATCCTCCAGTGAATCAGTGCGTTGTTCAAAAACCTATTCCAGCGTGCCTAGTCATGGACGCCGCCTAAGTCTAAGCGCCAAGACAGCCTGAGTGACTAAGCAGAGACTAAGCCTGAGTGACTAAGCAGAGACCAATTGCCCCATTCTGTGCCGAGCTGTGACTTGGGTGTTCGGTTTCTAGAGACACGATGCCTACTGGGATTGAACACACACAAACACACACGCTATGTATCATCACCCATTTATGCACATTTGGAGAGTCATTGTTTTTTTTTTTTTTTTTTTGTTGTTGTTGTTTTTTTGAGTTGAGTTGATATGCTATGATGATGCTTTTTGAATTTAATATATATGTCCATATGGTTAATGTTGATGAGGAGACTCCCCATCGTTTCCCTTGCCTGTTTTCGCTTACTCGTTGCTACAGGTCCCCGGCCGCGGCCAACTGAGGTCCCAAAGTTTTTTTTTTTTTTGTGTTATACCCCTAGACTTCATACCCCAGGGATCTGTATTTCATATCTGTACTAAAATATTCCTGGCGTGTCTGTTGGACCCTTGCTGTCGCTAGATATAATATTGTCAATAATCAGCATTAAAAAAAGGTTCCCCCTTTGGATTGGGATCCTAGAGAGGCAGTTGCTGTTCCGTCGCTTTGCTGGGAGGGGTGACTGGTGTGAGTCAGTGTGGGGGTCTGCTGCCGGTGATCGGGAGGGGGTGTCGCTGTCTTCCTGGTGACCCATAGGGGTCGCCGATAGGGCACGTGACAATATTGCTTGGTCAATCAGTGGGAGATTGCACCTCTTAGGAGATCCAAGTAAAGGTTGTTCTGTACAATTCTTAGCCACTCATATGCTTGGGTTATTGAACAGCAGAGCTGACCACTCAGACTGTTCCATATCTTTTTGATCTCTCTTGCATCCTTGAATGGATCCTCGGGCATAGGATCAAAGATTGTCCCCTATATTTTATACTGCTTGAATAATGCTTTTAGTTTTTCAGCAACTTTTTTCCTCTCCACACTTTCGTTTTGTTCCATTTACTACCCTTCGCTGGCTGCTTTGAGGGTGCTGTTGGATTCTTTTTTGAAACCCTTGGTGGTGAGTACACCACATAATTATGGACTGTGGTGTGTCTCTATTTGACACCAAGAGCACAGACACAACCAACCGTGTCTCCCTGATGAGTCTGATCCAGCAGACGACGAAAGGCCTAGGAGCAGGCAATTCAAATAGATGTGCCTTCAAAAGGAATTATGATTGTACCCTCAGGGGGCTAGTGAAAGGTTTCTCATATTTATAATACATCCCCCATTTTGTTCATTTTCATTTTTTTTTCTAAAAGCTAAATCTGTCCCAAGTCATTACTATAACGACTGAAGAATTGTGAGCCTGCACTTGTTTTCCCCCCACTACATAATTCTTCAGCATTATACACACACACACACACACACACACATATATATATATATATATATATATATATATATATATATATATATATATATATATATACACACACACACACACACACGATTAAACGAAAAGTTGGGTCCTATTAAATCAATACAAGATGAAATCAGGAAATATAATTACAATCGGGCACACTGGGATAAATTTACATCAATTTTGATATCTTCTTCCTAAAAATGAACACATGGATCTTATGTATGATCATTTGACAAGATCTGTTCTTCACGTGTGTGGACAGACGAGTGTGAAAGAGCAAAACAAGAAAAGATTTCTAAGTATGAAATCTATCTACGCAGTAGATCTCCATCCAAACTCAGAGATTCAAAGTGGCTAAATTAGCATACAACAAAACATTAGCCAAAGCAAAGTGTGAATATAGGTCAAGCTTTTGTGAGGAAGAGGTAAGTTCTCCTTGAGATAGGAGTAGAATATGAAAGAAAATTCGATATATGAAGCACGGGGTTTTCATTCCTAAGTGCAATGTAAAATTTGAAGATAATGAATTTCCAACAGCTTATCAAAAAGCGGAAATGTTTGCTGATATCTTTTCTGTAAACAGCAGACTAGAAGGTCTTTCAAGAAAATGTAAGACATACAGACGGGACCAGGAAGCTAAATCAGAAATAAAAGATGCCGAATCTAACGATAACTTATACTTCATCTCCTATTACGTTTTTGAAACAAAAGGAAGGAATCTCTACATTGAGTAATAAACGAACAGCTGTTGGCCGTGATGAAATTTCCAATCAAATGCTGAAACATTTACCAGATAATTGGGTGCAGTATCTTCATAAGATAATGGAAACATGTTGGAGTGAAGGTGAATTACCAGCTGTGTGAAAACATTCAATTATAGTTCCCATACTTAAAAAATGACAAACCCAGTAGATAGGTCAACAGTTACAGGCCAGTCTCTCTTACTTCACACACATGTAAGTTAATGGAGAAGAAGATAGTAACTGCTCGTCTAATTCACTATTGTGATAAAAAACAATGTTATTCCAGTCCATCAAGCTGGTTTCAGGTCGGAAGATCTACAACGGATCACTTGTGAAGTTATCTACCAATATAAAACGCCAATTTGCTCGTAGGCAAAATGTGCTGGCAACATTTTTTGACATTAAACGAGCCTACGATCAAGTGTGGCACGCTCAATTGTTATCTAACTGAAAGAGCAGGTTTTTGTCGGACAATGTTTTCGTTTGTAAAAGATTTTCTTTCCTGTAGAAGTATTGAAACAAGAGTTGAATATGCATATTCTTCACAGAGAGATGTACAAATGTGAGTTCCTCAAGGATCCGTCATTGCTCAATATCTTTTCAGTATTATGATATCAGATCTTTCTAAGAAGATACCATAGAATATTAAGATTGTTCAATTTGCTGATGATATTTGTATTTGGTTGGATGCAAAATTGAAGTATACTTCAAACAGAAAACTGAAATAAATTGAAATCTGTTATCAGTCTGATTTAGATAAGATAAATGCTTTCTTGACAGAGAATGGTGTATCTTTATCTGTTGAAAAAAAAAACTTACATATATTTAGTGCTGGCGACCTTCACAGAAGATTACCTAGTTTCTTTATCGATGGAGCTGAGCTATAATTCAAAGGTTTCCTTGTTTGTTGTTGTTGTTGCATTTATCATTATCATCAGCAGCAGCAGTAATTGTTTTAACTACTTCTGTTATTATTATTTTTATTATTATTATTATTATTATTGAACACACACACAGACGCGTAGGCAACGTTTTAAATATTCTAATAACAAAACTAAAACATTCTGTGATCAACTTCTCTAATACAGTCGTTGAACTACGTGGTCATAGCAACGCTTCCGGTTTCCAACTACAATTGACTAAAAACCCAAATCGCATGCGACGTTATGTCATCAGATTAGTGCTACAGGGCTCCCCCCTGAACGGCACAGTGCGATGAATGCAAACATACCAAAGTAAAACAGCTAGTATATTCAATAAATTCACCAACAACTGTCCAATATCATGTGAAAAGTATATGCTTGGGTGAGTCTTCGAAGTATCTGTTCTATGTTGTGATGTTCAGACTCGGCTGAGTTGGTCAAATGCTCGATATTTCCTTCGCTTCTGTACCAGTCTCCCAGCGCGAGTTGTAACTTGTGGTGTTGGGGTATTTGACAAAGGGTACTGTGCAGGTGCTGGAGCGTTGTTTCGAGCATCACCAGATCTGGCAGCACGATCTGGTGTGGGTAGCATCATCTGTTTTGGCAGTGCAATCCTCCTGAGGAACATGAGGGTCCTGTGGCTCAGACACACAGGGATTCCGACCAGGTCTGGAAAAAGTTTGTGGGAAATAAGCAGGCTTGAGTCGATCCAGTGACACGCGAACAGTCTTCCCATCTTCGAACATGTCAAAGTGTTTTTCGGCACGGGGCTAACACAGGAGAAGGTCCATCATAAGGCCTCACTAAGGGGCCCTTGCAGGCGTCATGACGAAGGTACACGTGATCTGCTGACTGTAAGTTCTTGGGAATGTACAACGCTGGTGATCCATGGTGGGAAGGGGGAAAAGCAGAAAGTTTTTCTAAGTTTTTCTTAATGGCACCGGAAGGGAACACCTTGTCTGCACATGGAGGTGGAAGGAAATCACCAGGTACTCGGAAGTTTGTGCCGTAGGTGAGGAGAACAGGAGCGATGTCAAGTTCTTCTTTCCACGTTGTCTGGATGCCAAGCATCACGATTGGTTGTCCGTCCATCCAGCGTGGTCCGTCGAGGCGAGCCTTGAGAGCGGCACTGAGACTGCGATGAAACCTTTCCACCTTGCCATTAGCATGGGGATGGTACGCTGTAGTAGTTTGGGGTGTAACTACAAGCACCATGTTCAGCTCCCGCCAAAGCGCGCTGGTGAACTGACGGCCTTGGTCTGAAGTAACTGCGTCTGGAACTCCGAATCGAGCGATCCAAACACGCATTAAGGCTTTGGCACATGTAACAGCTCTCTGCGTTGGGAAGAGGAATAGCTTCTGGACATCTTGTAAATCTGTCCACAATGGTAAGCAGATAAGTGCAGTCTTCTGATGAAGGGAGTGGTCCCACAAGGTCTATGTGTATGTTACCAAAGCGTCTATCAAGGGGGTCAAACAGGGGGGAGTGGAGCTTTGGTGTGGCGTCCAATTTTGCTAGCCTGACATTCGTGACAAGCCTTGACCATGTTCCTCACATCTGTTTTGAGTCCAGGCCAGATGTATCGTGCTGAGATAGCGCGGATGGAGGGTTTGGGTCCAGGATGACACAGGTTGTGCAAAACATCAAATACAGTTTTTGTCCATGCTGGAGGTACCATTGGCCGGGGGCGGCCCGTAGAAACATCACACAGAATTTGGGGGGTGCCATCCAGAGTGACGTCCTTCAGTTGTAGGGATCCTGGTTTGGAGCGTAAGTCTGCAACGTTGGGATCGGTTTGCTGCGCTGCTGCCATTCGAACAAGATCTACAGCAGGGACTGGTAATGTACTAGCAATCAGTGGCTCTTGGCCAGGAACAGGTGCCCTGGAGAGTGTGTCAGGTACAATGTTGTCTAACCCACTGATGTGTCTGATGTCTGTTATGAACTCGGCTATGTAGCAAAGCTGATGTTCCTGGCGAGGGGATCTGTCAGTGTTGCTTGTCAGGGCATGAATGAGTGGTTGTGACTTGTGAACACCGTGAATGTTCGTCCTTCCAAGAAGTAGCGGAAAAGCTGGATTGCACTGTAGATGGCCTACAGTTCACGATCAAACGTTGAGTAACGTTGTTGGGTTGGTGTGAGCTTTCTGGAGAAGAATGCCATGGGTTTCCAGGAACCATTCTGCTGTTGTGACAGTTCGGCTCCCATGGCAGTTTCTGATGCGTCCACTGAACGTTTTGTTTGAGATTGCGGGTCGGGATGTTGGAGCATGACAGCAGAAGCTAGTGCCGATATGAACTCCTCCTGAAATGTAGCCTGACATTCACGTGTCCATGTGAATTTCTTGGGTTACATTTGATAGCCTCAGTCAGAGGTGCAAGGCGCTTTGCGATGCCTGGGAGAAATCTGTGATAGAACATCATCATTCCTAGGAAACGTTCAAGAGCTTTCTTGTCAGAAGAAGTGGGAAGATCAACGATTGCGCGAACTTTCTCTAGCAGGGGTTCAATCCCGCTGCTGAGACTAAAATTCCAAGGAAATGCAGGGTAGATTGACCAAATAC
>JADBJO010020190.1:0-17500 GCA_016801955.1 Conus betulinus | reverse complement strand
CGAGGACATGTAATTCAGCTTAGTCCATTCCGTTACGTGACTGACATCGTTTTGCAGAGTCGTGAATAATTATTTTATATCCTAATGGCACAAATGAATAGACGTCTCGCTTACATGTGATTCACACACGCCTTGCGAACTGCACAAGGAAGAGCATTAGTATAGATCGAAGAAAAGAAGTGGACCAAGATCAGATCCCTGGGGACACCCACAGTTTTGTGTCTGGAATAGGAATTGTTCGTTACCCGAGAAAACCTTATGATGATGGGTAGAAAAGAAGGGTCTAACAACAGAAAAGACTAGGCAGCATTTTCTTTATAAGGCCAGGTTGGGTAGCAGCAAATTATGGTTAATGGCATGGAAAGCTTTTGTAGAGTCGATAAGCAATACCCACGTAAATTTGTTTTCGTTCATATTCAGGTGCCAATCCCAGACAACGCTAGTTAAAGCAGTTTGTATGAATGATTTTCTCTAAACCCTGATTGATGTGGACGAAGCAAGTTTTTCTACGAAACGTGTGACAAAAAATGATTATAGACATAAATGTTTGAACAGAATTATTAATATTGAAATAGGTCTGTTATTTGAGGGGACCATTCTTTTCTCCAGATTTATAGGCAAGAATAATTTTGGCCTGCTTAAGAATATCAGGAATATAGCTTTTGTCAATTCAGAGATTGCACAAATTAAAATATATGGACAGGAATGATTTTGGCTTCCCTAAGAATATCAGGAGTGTAGCTCTTGTCAATACAGAGATTACACAAATAAGTTAAGGAGACTGTGATAAGAAGAAAAAAGCTGAGAACAACATTAACATCAATTTATCTCTATCAAGCATCTATCTGATCACTGATTCTGATGAGGCATTTCAGTTCTGTACAAGTCTAAAGAACCCCCGCATTCGCTTTGACCTAGAGAAGTTGAAGGACCCCGAATTGCAGAGGTGTTCCAGGCTCAAGTAGGCGGGAAGTTGCTGCCCTCAACTTAGTGGACAGCGATGTAGGCACCCTTGCTATTAACATCAAAGAGGTGCTAACGACAACAGCTGAAGAAGTTGTGGGGAAGAAGCAGAAGAAGATCCAGCCTTTGATTACAAATGAGGTCTTAGATCTATGTGACAAGAGGCGGGAACTAAGAGAAAAGAAACACTCCAGCAACGAAGCCAGGATGAACAGAGAATTCAGGAAGAAGATGAAGACAGCCACGGAAAATTGGATAGAGGAGCAGTGCGAAGCAATCGAAAAAGGCATGGAAGCAGGGAACAGCAAAGAAGCCTACAACACACTCAAGACCCTCAATAAGACTAACCAGAGAAAATCAGCGGTCATCGAAGATAAGGATGGCAAGCTACTGACAGAATGCAGAAGTCCTGAAGAGGTGGACAGAATACTGTGAGGCCGCGATACAGAGTCCATGAAGCCAGGGAACGACCCCAGGGGTGGACAATGTCCCAGTTGAAACTTGTGAATATACAGAGTCTGAGACCACAGAGGCACTAACAATGCTTTGTCAGAAGATCGGGACTAACAATGCTTTGTCAGAAACAGAAAGAAGTGGCCAACAGAGTGGACCCAGTCATTGGTGATTCCCTTACCCAAGAAGGCAACCTCAAACAATGCCAAAATTTCAGGACTATAAGTCTGATCAGCCACCCCAGCAGTCATGCTTCGCATCATCCTCAACCAGCTGAAATCCAGGCTGAGGAACTGCTATCAGAAGAACAAGCAGGTTTTAGAAAAGGGTGGAGCACTGTGGAACAAATTTTCAACTGCTGAGTCCTGATTGAAAAGCATCTACAAACACCAAAAGGACCTCTTCCACAACTTCATTGACTTTAAGAAGGCATTCGACTGGGTGTGGCACAACGGCCTATGGCAGGTTCTCAGAGACTTCAACATTGATGAGAGACTCGTCCAAGTCATCCAGGCCCTCTACGAACACTTCAGCAGCACAGTACTACTTCTCAATAGCTAGCAGGGTCAGTTCTTCTCGACTACAGTCAGAGTCAGGCAAGGGTGCCTACTATCTCCAGTCCTTTTCAACATCTTTCTGAGAGAATCATGCAAGAGACCCTCGAAGAACACCACCACCCTCCATCAGCATTGGCGGCAAGCCGGTCTGCAACCTTCATTTCGCAGACGATATCGACCTCATGGGGGGCAGCAACACCGAGCTCCAGGATCTTACAAACAATCTTGTCACAAGAGCAAGTGCCTACAGCATGGAGGTCAGCACAGAGAAGTCAAAGGTCATGGTCAACAGCACGACTAGCAGCAGTACCAGCATAACCATGAATGGTGAGCCCCTGGAAGAAGTAACCAGCTTCAGGTACTTGGGAGCGACCCTGTCCAAAGATGGCACCTGCGGAACCTGGTCACTAACCTAGTTGGGCCCCACGAACCACTTCTGGCAACCGTCAAACGACGGAAGATGGCATGGTTTGGCGACGTCATTCGTCACAAACACCCTCTCCAAAACCATCCTTCAAGGTACCGTTGAAGGAGGGCGCAAACGAGGACGGCAGAGAAAGAGCTGGTCTGACAATATAAAGGACTGGAACAAAATGACCATGCCAGATCTCCTCAAGACAGCCACCAACAGAAGAGCCTGGAGAGAAACGGCAGCTGCCTCATCACGTCCCCCCCAACGACCAGCAGTCAGGGAAATGGCTGACTGACTGACAAGTCATTTACTGATATCTATGACAAAACATGCTCCATTTGTAACTGCAAAAAAGAGTAAAACATTCCCCTAAGCCTCTGTAGTTGACTGATGTCAACCAAGATGCTATGCATGAAAGAAGCATTTCATGAAAAGCAACACACATTGAAATTAAAAAAAAAAAAAACGAAACGTTTTAGAAGAATCTAACAGAACACTTGAAATTCATGTCCAAGAATAACCATCCTCATGCCATGAATACACCAAGCACATAAGTATCGCATATCAGAAACTATAAAACTTTATCGGTGACATAATACAAAGCAGTCTTCTGGTACTTTGCCCTAACATATTTGAAGAAGATTTCCCCGGCACCTCTCCTTGGAAAGTTAAAAAAAAAAAAAAAACTTTCCTGGAAAAAAATCCAAAAGGAGGTTGTCATGAATTGTGTTCAGGCTCCGGATGGTTTCATGTCTGTTGACTTGAAGTGTGTTGAGGTTCTGGGTGGTTTCATGTCTGCTGATTTGCACTGTGTTGAGGTTCTGGGTGTTTCATGTCATGTCTGACGATTTGAAATTTGTTCAGGCTCCGGATTGTTTCATGCCTGTTGATTTGAACTGTGTTCAGGCTCCGGGTGGTTTCATGTCTGTTGATTTGAACTGTGTTCAAGCTCCGGGTGGTTTCATGTCTGTTGAGTGGAACTGTGCTCAGGTTTCCGGTCAGTTTCATGTCTGTTGATTTGAACTGTGTTCAGGCTCTGGGTGGTTTCATATCTGTTGATCTGAACTGTGTTTAGGCTCCAGGTGGTTTTATGTCTGTTGATTTGAACTGTGTTGAAGGTCCAGTTGGTTTAATGTCTGTGATTTGAACTGTGTTCAGGTTCCGGGTTGTTTCATGTCTGTTGACTGGAACTGTGTTCAGGCTCCAGATGGTTTCGTGCCTCTTTATTAGCGAAAGAGTGTGTCGAAGGAAACCGTGGATCGCTTGCGTAGGCTATCGATTAAAAAGGACGATCTTTTAAAAAAGTATTTTGTGTGTGTGTGTGTGTGTGTGTGTGCGTGCGTGCGTGCGTGCGTGTGTGTGTGTGTGTGTGTGTGTGTGTGTGTGTGTGTGTGTGTGTGTGTGTGTGTGTGTGTGTGTGTTGTTTTTGTTGTTGTTGTTGTTCTTCTTCAATTTAACGTCTTCCAACGTAACGTGATTACAGAAAGATTGTGAAATGGTATGTGCGCGCGCGCGCGCGCGCGCGCGCGCGCGCGTGTGTGTGTGTGTGTGTGTGTGTGTGTGTGTGTGCGTGTGTGTGTGTGTGTGTGTGTGTGTGTGCGTGCGTGTGTGTGCCCTGCGTGCATGTGTGTGTGTGTGTGTGCGCGCGCGCGCGCGCGCGCGCGCGCGCGTGTGTGTGTGTGTGTGTGTGTGATTTCTTTTTGTATATGAGGGGTTGTTGAAAGTTAATGTAAGTTTCTACTGGACTGTGTAATAGATGTGGGCATAACGAACAAAGAAAAACAATTATTTAACATTTTAGGTAAAGTCAGTGGAATCGATCTATCATGTGAAATATTAGTACCAGAATTTTGCACTGTATTCATTGCTCCTGGACAATCAAGTAACATGTTTCATCGATAGGAGATCTGTCACGTAATTAATTTCTGTAACAGTATTACAACGAATCTTTGGATTTAGAGGTTGTGAGGCAGAAGGGCTGACTTTGAATCACTCTACAGCAAAAGTGGACAATTTTCTATGGAAGAATTTAAAACATACTTTAGGGACATTAGAAGAGCAACTAATTCTGCAGAAAAAAAATGACAAGTGTATGCCAAGATAATATATTTTCTCCACTTATAATTTTGGGTATTATAAAAGGCGCTTTCTCTCTTATTTTACTTTTTTTTTTTTTTTTTTTCCCCCATTCTGCATACTTCTCCATTGACTCTCGCGTATCCAGCAGATCTGTTCGTTTCATTACTGATGGACATTCGTTCGCATTTAGATGTCTATGTCCAACTTTGTTGCGTTTGATGCATTCGCTAACGTTTGACTCCTCTTTGGGTTCGAGGCTTCGAGGATGGGCACAGAGAAACGCAAGGCTTCGAGGATGAGTCAGTTCAATGTTGGTCACTTATATTTGGATTTTATGACGCATTTCCCTATATTGATATTGTGATGACATCTCAGTCATCCGGATTTCTCATGGAAAACAAAAATATGAGTGATGCTGAGGCATGTCAATACATTATGGATTTACCGATACCTCCCAAACACGCACTAATGGTGACTTTTAAACAAAAACTGCTTTACAGACCGATGCTGACACTGTATCGTAAGTCTCCATATGACACAGTCTATTACGATTGCGCAAGAATCACAACGCCTTTCAAATAAGCAGACGTCAGGAATTCTGGCATTCTGTGTTTTGTGAGAGTGATTTTCCCAGTCTGCATAACGTCAGCCAAGTTGGTGTTATATTTAAGAAAACTATTGGGTCAGGTCGCATTAGCTTTAGACTTTTGTTTTCATTCTTCCCGGAGAGTCAGATGCCTCATAAGATATCCAGTGGTTTCTGGAACTGTTCTGTGAGGCATTACACCAGCTTCCATCCCCACGTGGCCTGCAACCTGAAGACAGAGTGTGAAGACGGGCGGGATGAAACAGGGGAGTGTCCCTACAGCAGTCCGGAGTGTCAGGGGATGATAGCGTTGTGTGACCGTTGCTACAGCATCGTCAGCAATCTGCATGATGTCGACAAAACTAACAACAGAGATGGAGGCTCTGCCACGGTGTGTCAACGCTCCCAAAAGGCATCTCAGTATTGTAGTTCACTTGGTGGCATGTTAAGCTTGCCAAAATGTATTGTTGACAGCGTTCGCACAGTACTGAATAAAACAAAAATACATGCACGGAGACTCAATGACGTATTTACTGGTTTATATAAAAATGACCAAACACTGCCAAGTATGTATGTAGACAGTTTAATCCACAATGACGGAACAGTTCATCACCACTCTTTCCATGCCCGTAATATCATTCGACATGCAGCAAAGCAGTGTATAATCTTAGGCGCCTTCTTGAGATTTAAAGCACGCCAAAGAGGTTTCACTTACAGCGCGTTTTGTGAGTTTTACAAATAACAGGACTGAACAAAATCCTTATCATGCCGGGGACATTCCGTTGAAACCCAGGGAACTTGTCCTGCTTTCAGGACAGCGATATATGAAAAAATGTCCTGGTGGTCACGTGACACACACATTCCTACTGTGTGATCCCACCCAGTCTGAAATGTGTCAGCAAGAGCTCAACGTTCTTCTCCGGTTTCCTCACTGTTTGGCGACCACAGACCCATATGATTCAACAGAACACCCTGTCACTTCTTTCTACATGTTCACATGCAGTGGTGATTCTACGGTGATATCCTTTAGTCTGGTATGTGACTTTATAACTGATTGTCAGGATGAAAGTGATGAATCTTTCTGTGTAGCTCCTCCGTGTACCAACACCTTTGAATGTAGAAGTGGTCAGTGTGTGCACTTTCATCAGTGTGTGATGTTGTGTTCCACTGTCATGACCAATCAGATGAACAAAGCTGTGAGCAAATCAGAGACGAGGTTTTTCATCTCTGTCCAGTTCGCCCTCCTGCTATGGTCAATTTTGATGGCAGAACACGCTTCATTTCCACCCCAATGAATTCCAACGAGTCCTGTCCTGCGAGTCACTATCGTTGTCCCGGTGACTTCAATGACTGTCTGCCTGTCTACACACGATGTAATGGACTGTACGATTGTATTGACCACCAGGATGAAGAGCGATGTGATGAAGAAAAATGTCCAGGACTACTATTTCGATGTAGACTGTCGCTCATTTGTTTGCACATAGACCACATATGTGATGGCTGGCCTCACTGTCCTAAACAAGAAGATGAATTAGCGTGTCACGTGATGTGTCCTATAAACCTGCGTTTGTCAGGGTCACACGTTTCTCTGTGCCCATCCTTTTACAGCAGCAGACTTCAGTCAGCTCCGTTTCCTGGATGCTACAGGCTCTGGTATGACACTGTCTGATGTGACGAACAACACTCTCCTCATTGGTGTGGATTTAACACACTGTTCTATATTTGCATTGCCCACCGTACAATTGACAAACTTAATATTTCTTGACCTGAGCGAAAACAAATTGCCGTCCGTCAATTTGACTACTTTACTTCCTTTAAAAAATTTAAAATTTCTCTCCCTGTCTAGCAATCCTCTCACCACCCTTCAGAGTTCTCAGTCCTCTGTCTACCAACAAATAGCACTGACGGTGATAGACCTCTCCCACACCATGTTAACTGTGTTTGAAGCCAAAGATCTATCACTGTTTTCACACATACAAACACTGAATTTAACCTCCACTTCACTGCACACTATCAGCCTGTCTGGTTTTCAGCACACACCACAGTTAACTCATATTTACATGGATAGCAGCCCTGTGGAACATTTTTCATACGACATATTTAAAAGGGCTTCATTATCTGCACTTTCTATCCACTCAAAATAGGAAACTCTGCTGTGAAGACATATTTCCCTACAACATTGATGCATCAGTTTGCGTTGCTCCAAAGGATGAAATTTCTTCGTGTGTAAGATCTGTTGCAGTCGTGGACATACCGCCTGTTTCTGTGGCTGATCGTTTGTCTGTCAGTGACTGGCAACGTCTGCTGCTGTAGTGCACGTCTGTTTTCAAAGAGCATGACGTCTTCAAGTGGCTTCAGTGTGTTCGTCCAATCTCACCATATCTGATCTTCTGATGGGTGTCTACATGGCTGTTATTGGTGTGGCTGATGAGCAGTTCCGTGGACGATATCTTCACACATGATGACACGGAGAGAAACAGTGCGGCCTGTAAAGTGGCCGGATTTCTGTCTCTGCTGTCTAGTGAGGTTTCAGCTTTCATCATCTGGTTCATAACACTCGATCGCTTCGTTGTCATTCACTTTCCTTTCACCACAAGGAGATTTGATGGGAAATCAGCGGTAGTGCCTGCCTGTTTATGTGGTTTTCAGGCTGTCTTTTAGCATTGGTGCCTTTACTGCCAATGGTATCACACTGGGAATTCTACAGCCAGACAGGTATTTGTATCCCTTTGCCAGTCACAAGACAAGATTTCAAAGGAAAGGCTTATTCTTTTAGTGTTTTAATTGTACTGAATTTCGTTTTATTATTATGTATATCTGCTGGACAGGCTTTAATCTACAGGTCAATACAGGATAATGCTTTAAAGAGTAATTCTACGAAAGTGTCACGGGACATGACCATAGCTCGACGGTTGATTACTGTCGCTGTGACAGATTTTATGTGCTGGTTTCCTATCGGTCTGTGTGGGGTAATGGCAGTGGCTGGAATCCCAATCCAGGAGAAGTGAACGTGGGCCTAGCTATATTTGTTTTACCTTTAAACTCAGCCATCAACCCTTTTTATGTACACATTCAACACCTGGTCTGAAAAGAGGAAACAAAGTAATGAAACGAAACTTCTGAAATGGTTAGAATCACATCCTGACCTGATTACCAGTTAATGGCTGCTGGAAATTACTTAACATTTATGGTAAGAAAATCAGAAGCATATCTATACACAGGGCAAACAAGAAATGTGCCGATATAACCAGCTCGTTTCAGTTATTGTTGAGTGATCGCACGTGTGTGTGTGTGTGTGTGTGTGTGTGTGTGTGTGATAGGTGAAGTGGTGGGGTGGTACTGGTGGTGGTGGTGGTGGTTACAACCAATTCGCTTTCAGTTACTATTAGGGGCTGATACAGATAGGTCTATGTGTTGTTGCTCACGGCAGTGTACATTTAATGTGACATTGACTCACGACACGGCGTGTATCTACACTGGATAATTATTGTGGAAGTCTCTTTAGAATCCTGGAATATACTACTCAACACTTGCTAAGAATCAGATGTTGAACACAGTGCTGTAAGAAATATTGAAATAAATTATTGAAAACAAAATGGTTAAGTCTCATTTCTGGTTCATTTTGAAGACAAAGAATTTCATTCTGGAAAATGTGCTTGCAATTAGAGCAACACAATATAATAATAAAGGTAGCCCCTGAAATCAAACATAAACAGGGCATGGAAGAAAAGTGCCATTTTATTCAGTTAACATTCATGAGAGTGGAAACATGACAAAATAAACAGTCAGTAATGAGTGTGACCCCCGTGAGCTTCGCAGTCCGCCCTGCAGCGCCTCCACATGCTACATGAGTTTTCTCTCTGCTGCTGGGAACTCTGTCCCACTCCTCAGGGAGAGCAATCCCAAGGTCACCTAATGTCCGAGGCTGGTGATGTCGTGCTTGTACAGCCCACCCAGTAATGACCCAAACATGTTCAATGGGATTAAGATCTGGAGAACGAGCTGGCCATTCCATTTGTTCAATCCCCTCGTCGTGCAGGTACTGACTGATGACATGAGCACAGTGGCCGCGGGCATTGTCGTCCATTAAAAATGAAGCCTTCACCTACTGCACCAGCATAGGGTCGCACAATGGGGCGGACGATCTCTTTACGGTACCTGACCGCATTCATGGTGCCGTTCTGCAGCACATACAGGTCCGTCATGCCTTACATGGAAATGTCGCCCCAGATCATGATTGAGCCTTCACCATGGGGCCTTGTTGCGCTACGTGAAATACTACGAATCCTTCTCCTGGTTGTCGCCACACCCTCCGACGTCGATCTGTCACATCCAGACAAAATCTGGACTCGTCGCTGAACAGGGGTTCCAGTCAGCTGTAGTTCAATGACGATGATCTTCAGCCCATTGCAGGCTGGCTCGCTGACGGTTTCCGGTCAAAGGAATGAGGATAGCCAGTGCTCTGGAGGCAAGTCCTGCCTCCTGAAGCCTTCTTCTCACTGTTTGAGTGGAAATTCAATTGCCTGTGGCATGCTGGATGTTCTAACGCAGCTCTGTAGCGTTAATGAACGGCTGGCGTCGAGTCTGACCACCGAGAAATCTGTCCTCTCTGCAAAGTGATGCATGGTACCCCATCAGAATGCCGCATGATGACCATTCCTGTGTCCTATTATTGATTCCACATTTGAGAAACAATACCCAAAGCAGCCGCTACCTGTGATGGGAAGAGCCAGACGCCAGCATTCCGCTCCCGCTGGCTATATCCGCGTTAGGAAGACGTCTTCTCATTGCTTGACGGTGCATTGTACGGGATTTAGCAGCACTGAGCTAGTACTGAATCCCTGTTGTGCACTGAACACAGCAAACTTCCAAAGCTAAGCTAAACAGTGTTTACCTCTAATTTAGGGGGTCACTCGTTGCACGTACCATTTGCACTTGAGTTCTCTTGCCGACTGACTGAATTCGAGTTCACTGACCTCAAGTAGTGTACCATGTTACAGTTCAACGTAATTTCTTCTAACACACTTCAAAATTTACCATTTCTCGTGATGTTCTACAACTGATCCCTAGCGAGTCTTGAGTAGAGCTGAGCAAGAAGCCTCCAGAAACTGTTTCTTGAACGTTCCATGCTCTTTATTGAGCTGTTACACAAAACCGTTTTCCATTGTTCTAGAAAGTTCCATGCATTTGCATTGCATTACTATGTCCCGATTCTGGAACGATCTGTAATGCACTAGGATTAACTATGGGTTGTGCTCCATCATGTTGTTTGAACTTTTGACTTAATGACTTATAATTAGACAAGGTTTGTGGCTTTGTACAAACCTATGAGATGCTCAAGCAGGCAGCCCACCATATTCTTTCTGTCGACATGTGCTGTCAGAAAATTGCTCAAATGACGACGATCAAGGCGAGCTGTTTTCAAGACAGCTGTGTAACGGCATACTTTGTCGCCCCTGCACACACAGCCTCTGTGAATGCAGGGACAAAATCATCAGTTTGGCAAATAATGTAATGTCGTCATAGACCCACAGAGACTGGCCTTGCAGCAACTCAATCGATACCCAATCTTTATTTTTATCCACATCTGTGTGCGTGTGTGTGTGTGTGTGTGTGTGTGTGTGTGGGGGGGGGGGGGGGGGGGGGGATATATCCTATCTTGTGTCTCTGGTATATTATGCCTTAAATACGTTCTTCCTCCATATTTTAACAGAAAGAACCTCGGAGATTACTGCGCTAACAAATACACTTTTAGATAGTTGTCCCTGGTATTTTTTTTCCCTCCCTAAAACTATACAACATTTCAGGCAGCCAGCTGACTGATTCTGAGCTGATTAAGTTGTGGAAGCCTTAGCTTCAGCATTAATTCACTTGCAGCTAATTCAAAACAAACGGCATATACTATCGTCTTATATCTTATTTAATATTTCCCCCACTTGCTTCTTCTTTTTTTAAAATGGTGGATTCCAATGAGTCAAGTTAGCTAATCTGAGTTTCTGAGATCATGGCATTTTACTCCATCCTTTCTGAATTACTACAATTTGGTTAATATTTCATTATATTGTTGTGCTATCATGTCTGCTAGGCAATTCGGTGTCATAAGGAGCATTCCTTTGGAGTTATTTTTCTTGTGGGAGCAGGAGTTACCCTGCTTGTTTGTTGTTTATTGTTTACTGTTCCCTGCCTCATTTCACATTTATTTTCGTTTGAATTAAATCAAGGTCATTTGTATTTGTTCTTTTTTCTGCTCGTCCTTGCATCTGTCTGACTACAATATGGGACAAAAGTCTGTCCCCTTCCGCACTTTCGGCGCTGACTACCTAAAGGCACCTGTTGCTGAAAACTTATTATTCTTACCTTCAGGATGGACTCAACTTCCTAGTACTTGATAATCTGACCCTTCCGACTCAAAGCATGCTGACAGCATCTAGGAAGAGAGTAGTAGAGAGGGGGTGGAGGTAGGCAACAGTCAATTGATTCCAGTAAGCGGTGAGTGCACAGTGCAAATCTGCCACAGTACTGATCTGGTGAATGTTTTTTTTTTATTGTTGTTGTTGTTGTTGTTGTTGTTGTTGTTGTTTTTTCATGTGAGTCTTGAGGGCTTGCCACACGTTCTCGATCAGATTTAGATCTGGACTTTCAGGGGGCCAGAAAAACACGGAACTCTGCGCTGTCGCTTCCAGGTCCTGGTCTCGGTGTGAGCCGAGTGGTCAACAGGGGTGTTGTCTTCTTGCAGGTACCAACGTTTGTTTGCGTAGTGGTCGGCAACAAACGACAGAAAGTTGTTTTCCAGCACGTCAGTGTACTTCTGACTGTTCATATTGCCTTCCACGAACACCAGTCTTTCAACTCTGTCATACGAAATGCATCCCCACACCATCCATTTCAATGTAGTCTTCGGGCCAAAATGGACGCTGCATAGAGAAAGCACTGATCACTTCTCTTCGACTTTCCTCCATAATTTTACATGTCCATTGGGTTTGATCACAGTGGTCATTTTATCACTAAAAATAACATTTTTCCGCTAATCGTTCACAGTCCCAGTGAGTTTACTCCTACAGTACTGCAGCCGCTTCTTTCTGTTCACTTCCTTGATGACTAGTTTCTTCACTGGGGGACGCTTTGCATAGCCACGTCCATGCAGAGTTCGCTTGATCGTCTTTTGTCTGACTTCAACGGAGGTGGATGCACGGAATTCGGCTGAAATTTCGGAAACTGTGGCAGATCTGTTCCGTTTTACCATCTTTGACAGTGCAGACACGCACCTGTTTGTGAACACTCTGGGCCTACAATTCCTAGGTTTGTTTTCTACTGTTTTCTGTCACAATAGCGCTTTTAAGCTTTCCTGACGGTTGACCTGTTCAAGTTCAACACATTTGTCACCTGTGAGCTGTTTGTTTGCCGATGCCATACCAGTTGTAACAGCAACCCGGAAGCACCTCACACGAAAAAGGACACTCGTGAAATGACGTCAGTGGTTTTCGGTACACAAACATGACACCAACGCTGAAAATTTGGCTAGACAATCTATGGAAACAACCACTTCAAATCTGTCCGCCATTAGAGGGGGACAGACTTTTGTCCTTTTACCTGTATATTCAAGTTTTAAAAGGCTATGCCAGTCTTGAATATAAGTTCATTTTTTAATATTTGTTCATTTCTCCGGCTCTTGCTGCTGTGTAGATGTATTCGGTACAGGGTATATGGGCAAGCTTGGAACATCCTTTTTGGAGATATTTTCCGTGTTTGTTCTATGTGCTCAGTGTTGTCATGTTTGTTAGGCGATTATGTGTCGTAAGCAGTATTCCTTTGTAGTTATTTTCCTTGTGGGAGGAGGACCTACCCCTATTTGTTTATTCTGCATTGTTTACTGTTCCCTGCCTCGTTTCATATTTACTTTCGTTTGAATTAAATGGAGCTTATTTGTGTTTGTTTCTGTTCGTCCTTGTACTTGTCTGACTATATTTAAGTTTAGATGGCTGTGCCAGTCTTCAATATAAGTTCATTTATATATGTTAATTTATCCAGCTCTTGTTGCTGTGTAGATGTAATCGACACTGGGTATACGGGCAAGCTTGGAACACCTTTTGGGGGATGTTTCCTTGTTTGTTCTTTGTGCTCTGTGCTGTCATGTCTGGTAGGCGATTCGGCGTCGTAAGCAGAATTCCTTTGGAGTTATGTTTTCATGTGGGAGCAGGAGTTACCCTACTTGTTTATTGTTTATAGCAAAAGAACTGTCAATATTTCTGATAAAATGAAATCATGTGGTGATTGTAATATTCATGCTTACAGCTTTCACGTCGGCTAAAGTGAGAGACATAGAGATAGCTACATAGACAGACAGACAGACAGACAGACAGACATACACATACATACATACATACATACATACATACATACATACATACATACATACATACATAGGTACAGAGACAGAATGTGCAAATGCGCGCGCACGCATGTGTGTGTGTATGTGTGTGTGTGTGTGTGTGTGTGTGTGTGTGTGTGTGTGTGTGTGTGTGTGTGTGTGTGTTTGTGAGCGTGCGCACAGCGCAAGCAACTTAAGTCTTAAAGGAACATAAATACGCACGATCATGGGTTGTATACTGCAGTCACAAGACACACGCACGCGCGCGCGCGCGCGCGCGCACACACACACACACACACACACACACACACACACACACACACACACACACACACACACATTTACTCGTCCACACGCATACTCGCGCACGCGCAAAATAAACAGACATATGCTTTTCACGTGGATGTTCTTTTTATTCATTTAAGAATCGAAAATAAAAGCAACATCCTTATATTACGTCTGACTTATAATCCAAACCACAAAAGCCTCTAATCTGTCTTAGAACACTAAAATCAAAACAGAATTTATAAACATGGTGTTGCTCAGAGAATTAAACAGCTCTTCATTTTTTGTCTTTAAATCATCAATATCAAAAATACATTGCTAAATACTTTGAAAATGTACCGTGTTTCTGTGATTAGTTTTCAACATGCTGCAATACACTTTTTTCAACACACCTGACTTTTTCCCCGTTTTCTTTCTATTTTTTATCAGTGCAATATGCCATTTATATATTTTTTTCATCGTTAGCTCCGCCATGTGATCGCCCAGAATGTACTTCGAATTGTATCACTGTTTCTCCTCCCTGTTGGGGATCCTGTCTGTGATTATGCGATGTTTTCCTATTATCAGGTCAGTGATCATGTCTCGTGATTATGCGATTTCCTTCCTGTTCGGGGATCAGGTCAGTGATTATGCGATTTATGCTTTTCCTGTTGGGGATCAGGTCAGTGATTATGCGATTTCTTCCTGTTGGGGATCAGGTCAGTGATTATGCGATTTCTTCCTGTTGGGGATCAGTGAGTCATGCGATTTTTCCTGGGGATCAGGTCCATGATTGCGATCTTTCTTCCTGTTGGGGATCAGGTCAGTGATTATGCGATTTCTTCCTATTGGGGATCAGGTCAGTGATTATGCGATTTCTTTCTGTTTGGGATCAGGTCCAGTGATCAGTGATTATGCGATTTTTCTTCTCTGTTGGGATTCCTATTGGGGAGGGTCAGTGATTATGCAATTTCTTCCTATTGGGGATCAGGTCAGTGATCATGCGATGTTTTCCTATTGGGGATCAGGTCAGTGATTATGCGATTTCTTCCTGTGTGGGGAATCTGATCAGTGATTAATGCGATGTTTTTTCCTATTGGGGATCAGGTCCAGTGATTTATGCGATTTCTCTCTGTTGGGGATGAGTTCTTGACTAAATGCTAATACTGTCCGCTTTCCCAAGATTACCGACCTCTGTCTGTCCTAATTACACAAGCTGCCCACTACACTACAGCTGCTGACTAGTACCATATACATGGGGTTACGTCGCGTTTGTAGGGTAGTGGGATTTGCATTATAGAGCATTTGAAACTACATTATTGCTTTTCTTTCAGGCAGCAATACCGTTTTATCTTGACCTTTTTTTTACAAGCCCAGCAAGCCCAAACATGCACATTAAAAACAACTGAAAATGCATCGACGTATACATTCTACATCTCTTTTTCTGCATTAAGGAAAGAAATTAAAAGTGAAGGGAACAATAACGATAAAAGAGAAGCAATAGAGGGGTGGTGGGAGAGAAAAGAGAGAGAGAGAGACAGAGACAGAGACAGAGAGAGAGAGAGAGAGAGTGAGAGAGAGGTGGGTGTTAATTTAGATGAATAAAATTCAAATAGAGAAAAGAAAAAAGCGTTCACAACAAGTCTGGCCTCCATTCAGTCATAAATGATCCATTTATCACCCACATAGCGGACTTACATCTAACACAGGACACATATAACCTTCACAACCCCTGAAAAACTTAATGATCATGGTCATAAATGCATCACGCTTTTTTGACTGTGTGTGTTAACTTGAGATCAACAAAATAAAATGGGACAAAGTTTGCAGTTTCTTTTCAATTCACGTCATACCTTTCAGTTAAAAATCCAGCCAAGAAGCAGAAATAAGCTCGACATTTTCATTGGAATCTAAAAATCATTCTCGTACTCAAATGATACTTAAAGCAGACAAAAAGAGGATACAATTCAAGGTTTCTGGTTGGTTGTTGTTGTTGTTATTATTGTTGTTGTTGTTTGTTGTTGCGGTGTACACCGCGTTTTGGTACTTTGTGATCGCTGACAACGACCTTCCTGTTGCTTGTAGCTTGTACTTAGTGTTTGGGCATTTGATATTATCTCACAATCGTTTCTGCGTCTTCAGAGTGTGTTTACACACTGCTTGTATCAGCAAAGAGTCTGCAATGTTGGAACCATTCGGCAACGTCTTTTTTTGAATTCGTTCGCATAACTCTGGCATTTGTTCTCTAAAAAAAAAATGGCTTTCAGACCAGTCTTGATCCTGGGCACAGTCTGGGTCGCCTGGCGTGTAGATCAAGGTGCTGATAAAAGCACGTGTGTGACTCTGTCGCGTGCGTTGAGGAAAACAGGAACAGTTGAGAAACGTGCTAGTTTGCATAAATGAATCGCTTTCGAGTAGAATCTCTAGTAATTTTTCTTTGGACCCAAACGACTCCTCCATCCCCATACAGGTTGTCTACTTGTAAGGGTGGTGGATAAGATGGAAAAGGAGGGGGAAGAGGGGAGTAGATGATGGGGATGAGAGAGAGATCTAGTGGATGAGAGTAGGTGGGCACATCATCTTCCATACCACACTAGACTCGTTGGTTCCTCTCTCTTTTATTATTCAAATCATGGTTGGATCGAAGCAGATAGCTCAACTACCGACCTCAGAACAGCTATGTGGCTATATGCTATGGCTAGTACTGTGCTTGTATGGGGATGGCTCCTCAGGTTTCACCTGTTGTAGACTACCACACACCCAAACACCAGAAATGGCAGTTGCTTTTCAGCCTTTATACTTTACAAACACCCTGGATAAAAAAAAAACCCAGGGCGTCACAGCCTTCACTCATAAACTTCACCACACTCTGCTCAGTGAAGGAAAATGTATCTTCAAGAGCCAGAAGAACGCTGGAGTATATAGGCTTCGCAGGCCCATTCAAGTCGAGATCTTTCGAGAAAATTCGCTTTGTGGGCCTGAGTCACTAATGGAAGCGCAATAAGTAGTGTCTGAAAGTGTCTAAACATCTCTTCGCTGGCTGCTCTTGCACTAACATTTCTTATCCCTTTGGGTCCAGTCAATCCAAAGGGGTCCAACCGCCATGTAAGTGGCTGGGTCTGGAGAAGTGCAGAGGAACACAGGACCTTCAGACTCTTGTACACTAGGTCAAAATCCAGGGCATGACTCCTACTGAGATGTTTACCTCTCTAACATTCTCAGTCCACTTCTAGCAAAGACAATCACCAACCTTTGCTCGTCCAACACTGCTCCCAGGGCTATATGATTTTGACATGTTGCCATCTGATGATGTACCAAGTCAATTGGCTAATTTCTCAGTCTTTATCAAACGTAGTCGTATAGTAATTCTGTTAACTTAGCTTCCCCACGCTTATCACTCCGTGTGCTAGATTCTAATAGTCTGTCAGAGACGAGGTGTACCAGCTCACTGGGGGGGAGTGGTCCTTTCTCTGCTCTTTTGCAGGATGAGCTTTGAATCGCTTAGTTTGTATGGTGCGCTGAAGACATTGTTTTGGGGTATGGCACGTGAGATATCTCGAAATGGCTAATTCGTTAAGGTGCTGATGAAACTGTGTTGTTGTTGCCAGTTTGTGTGCTAGATCCTGTGGATTGCAACAGCAGAGTAAAACTTTTCTACGTCTCTCCACGCCGCATCCTCCCTGATGTCCTTATCCTATGGACCTTAGCCGGACAGTTCAAGCAGGCCGATGTGAGCCACTATGCTAGATTGTTACGGGCACATGGCCGATCTTGACCACATGCCGATTGACCACATGGGCTGATGTGACCCACATGCC
>JADBJO010020189.1:28015-31763 GCA_016801955.1 Conus betulinus | reverse complement strand
ACACACACCCAACATGCCCCGCCCGCCCGCATTGCCTTAGTACGGGCACGCAATCGCACACGACTTGCATAGCACCACACCACCTTGCCTGCACATATAAGGCACTCATTCACAAGTCACCAAGCCATGCACGATGAACGAATTATCTACAAACCCTACACGTAACACACAGGAAACACTAACACAACACACCCACATACACACACACACACACACACACACACACACACCACACACACACACCACTACAGAGACTAGAGAGATAGAGTCACGCTCTAACTCCCAAACACAACTACTTATTGTGCGTTTACAGAATGGCCGACAAAGAATGGACCGCAAACAGCGGTTTCCGGTTCGTGTTTCTATCGACCATTGTAGAGGCTGTTCGATTTATCAAATTAACAGACTGTATTTACAGGCGACGACTCTTTTGATGTTTTAATCGATTGTCTTTTGTGGTTGATCAGCTGTCATGAGTGGGTGGGGTGTAAATGAACAGTTGATTTAATGTCAGTTGGTACCTTAGTAATATAATGATTAACTACCAAGTCTGAACTTACCTGAGTATGCGCACATTAGATAGTCCCTTTTGAAGATGAATGACCAATACACTAAACTGCATGATTGAGTGTGGTAAGTGAATGGTGGGTGAATTAAAAGCGTGAAACAAACTGAAGAGTGATCAAGCGAATGATCTTGGAAGGGGATGATTTAGAAAAGTGATGTCATTACAAACTCTCAACCAGTATACACAAATACCTTTTTAAAAAATCTGAACAGTGGGGATTGAGCGAGTGACTGGAATGGAGTGAGGACGGGGACTGAAGAGGCAGTGCTTGAGAGAGTGAAAGGGCGTGAAGAAGTGGGGGTTAGTTTCGCAATAGCACTCGCTGAGACCGGGGCGGGTGATTTAAGGGGGAGGTGAAAGGAATGGGAGTCTCCCATGTTTGAGGTGGGTTTGATATCAGGTAGTTTTGGGGTTGGTTTTGTTTGTAGCTTTATAGACGTGGTTGGACGTCTTGTGATGAGTGTCTGGGTGCTACTAACAGTGTGCCGCATCACACCGTTTGTTGGTGTGATTAACATCCAATTCCCTACATACAAGATTCGGTGTGTGCATGAAACCAAAAGCCCAAAATACTACGTAAATACACAAATAATACAAACCAACAATAAGGCACTAACAGACCACGGAATGTTACACCTTGGGTGTGTTCGACAAACCCCCAGGGCGGCGCAACAAACGCCCACAACAAGCCCCCTCACTTCTGCCACCCACCGCCCCCCGGCCGCCACAACATCCACACCCACAACAAAACACACATACACAACCCCCCACACACACACACAACACAAACACACCACACACACACCCACACACGACACAAAGAAACTCCCACCCAACACACACACCCCACACGGCCCACGAAGCGCACACGGATCGTAGCCACAATGGACACACACTGCATAATACAAGGACATGGGACGGCAAAAGGCAGATCCACGGGCAGCGCACAAGGCAACAAACGCCTCACCACCACCACGCGCACAAATACACAAAGCATACAGTCAGCGGTGTGTCGCGATATCGTCGGCGGGTTGCCATTAGTCACTGGGGAGGGTGCTCCTGTTCTTAGGCGCCACCTCACAGACGTGGAAGATTGGAGCTAAAGTTTCCATTTGGCACTCCTAGACTAACCTGAAAGCGCTGCGTTCGAACTCTGTTTTCCGTGCCGCCCCCACCAGGTGGTCCCAGGTATGCCACACCCTGTAGAGGAGACCCATTGGATAAACGCATTGGATTTGGCGTTGCCGTGGCTTGGGCGGGGTGGTGCTCCCCACGCTAGAGAGCAGGGAGGGAGGCTGCGTGACATGGAAAAAAAAACGAGAAAGCGTGTGGGCAAGTGCGTGCGTGCGTGCGTGCGGTGCGTGTGGTGTTGGGTTGTTGTGATGTGTGTGATAAAAAGAGGGTGGGATGGTAAGAGTGCAAGTGAATGTTAAGGGATGATGGGGGAGATATGAAAGGTCGTCATGTCTGTCTGTCTGCGGTCCTGTCTTCCTGCGTGTCCGTCCGTGGTCAAGAATGGTTCCTTTTCTACTGCGTTCCAGACAAAACTACCAACCGACTCTCTGAAATTTTAGATATTATCATATGGGTCCACAGATTATGCCCCAACATGTTAATTAATCTGTGGTACAGACATCTGAAGCCGTTACTAATGCTATAGAAACGAATATATTGTTAGCTTCGGGTTTAAGCATGAAGTTTATGAACTATAGAGTGTCACAGAGGGGAAGAGGTTTCTATGCCCACTCGGGAGTGACAGTGATTAGTAATCCCACCTGTCACGCGGAGACCGGTGGTATCTGTGCGGCGATGCGCAGCCTCTAGGGATGCAACAGGAGCAGAGCAGATTTGTTTTGTTTGTGTTTTTTTCTATCAGGGGGGGGGTAGATATCTTTTGGGTTCCATACAAAATGCACTCCCCGAACGGGGAAAACTGTGTAAATACGTGCATGGATGTATATATAGTAAAACTGGTTTGTTTAGTCTTTTTATTTTTTTTGTGCTGCAGCTGGACCCAAAATCCGTGAGTCACGTTTATAAAAATGTTCTTGGCATCATGTGCGATTGTGTAAGCTGCATTCCTCAAATTAGGAAAGGGCAGAGGGCCACACACTGTAGAGAAATCAAGCCTGGACAGACGCTATACAAGCAGAAACAACCTGGCAACAGCGGGTGTACGGAGGGGATGAGAGACCTAAAGGATGGTACCCTGATTGTTGCAATGCGGTTTGGCTAGTTGTTTCTTGGGGTTTTCTGGTTGGGTCTGCATTTCGGCTCGTTAAACCCACACCCCCCCCCCCCCCTGGTTCCTGATTCGTTTGCGAGGTTGGTTGGTGGGGGGGGTGGTTGGTGAATTTGTTTGATAGGGTGTTGTGTTTGCCGGGTTGGTGACGGCTAGACACAAATGTGTAATTGCTGGGGGTTGCGAGATTATGGGGTTGTTGACCTGTCGACTGGTGCTCGAGGTGTTTGAATGGCGGTAATGTTGGTGCGGGTTGTGCGTGAACATGGGGTTGGTGAGTGAGGGGATTGAGGTGGTGGGGGGGCGGGGGGTTGGTGGGCTTGGATGGGGGCTGTTGTTTTGTTTATTGAGTTGTTTGGTTTGTGGTTTAGGTTGATTGTAAAACGAAACGCAAAGTAAGTGTCAGAGCTGGTCAGGGGCTTAGGGTCACCATCATCGGCTAACATCGGTTGTCGTGGGACCAAGTTAAGGTGCAATGGTTTTCTTTTCTCCCTCTTATCTGTCCCTTCTCTTTTCTTCTTTTGTTTGCTGCTCTTTTGATTGCCTCGGCACTCGCACATTAATTCTGCTCGTTCTTCTGCGTTCTTCTTTCTTCTTCGTCTCTTCTTCTTCTCCCTTCTTCTTCGCTTCTTGTCTTTCAAGTAAAAGCTTGCCATAGCAAAGCCAATCATGCGGGTTGCTGACGAAGGTCGTGATAGCATCACACTCTGCGCATTCTATAATTTAATAGACCAGAAAACAAACAAACCAACAAACAAAAACAAAAAACGCGACCTTCATGATGAGTGTTCGACTGGAAATACCATAAGGTCTCGCGCATGTCCATGGCATTGATGCAAGTTCAGAAATGTCAAGGAAGGGCGGATGTGACACACAAGGTAAGCAAAACACAAAAAAATAAAAAAAAAACGGTAAAACGGGAAACCACCCAACAAAAG
>JADBJO010020189.1:20515-25515 GCA_016801955.1 Conus betulinus | reverse complement strand
TCTTCATAGTTGACTGGTGTACGATTTCCTCCACCCTCGTTGTCATACGCCGTAAACCCCCCACCGTTCACATCCCCCTAACCCCCCCCCCCTTACCCCACCCCCCCAGCCCCTCCGCTCATTTACACCCCTTCCGTCCCCTTCACTCTCCTCGTCTCTTCCCTTGCCCTCTCCTCGTCCTCCTCCTCTTCCTCGCCCTTCTCTCTCCTCTCTCCTCTCTGTGTGATAGTCGTGTTTGTGTTGTTTGTGTTTCGTGTGTGTAGATGTGGTGTGTGTTTGGTGGTGTGTGTGTGTGTGTGTGTGCATACTGAACAATTAAGATAGGGGGGAGATATAGAAAGATAGAACGCTAGATAGATAGATAGAATAGATAGATAATAATTCTGCCTTCAGGGTCTCTATCTCTCTCTCTCTCCTCTCTCTCTCTACTCCTCCTCTCTCTATATCGGCTGATGGTATCATTCCCGAATCCCGATCTATCTCCTCCTCGCTCTCCGCGGTGCTGTATCTCTCTCGATCGAAAATCTCTCCTCTCGTCATCTCTATCATCCTCTCAAGTGCTCTAGGACCCTCTATGGGGCCTTGTGCGGGTACCTCTCTCTCTCATAGTCAGCTCTCTCGTGTGAGAGGGCCTCTCGCCTCTAGTCTGGCCCGATTCCTGTCCACTTCATTGCCGTCTTTGTCTCTGTGCGGGTAGGCCCTCTGTAGTTCATCCATGGCGGGACTTGGCCGTGTTCCGTTTCGCTGCTACCTTTGTCAGTCCTCCGTCTTTGTCAACTGTGTGTAGGTGTGTGTGTGTGTGTGGGTGGTGTGGGCGTGCGTGCGCCGTGCGTGAGTGCGTGCGTGCGTGCGTGTATGGGAGAGGTGTGCGTGATGGGTGTATGTGTGCGTCCCTGTGTGTGTGTGTATGTGTGTATATGTGTGGTCTGTCTGTCTGTCTGTGGTTGTAAAGTGTGTCTGGGTACGTCCCGTGGCGCGCGCACCCTGATGTGTGGTTTTGAAAGTGGTGCATGGGGGGGGGTGGGGGTGGGGTGTGGGTGGGTAAGGAAGCGCAGTATTGAAGATTGAAAGAGGCTGGCCCCAATAATCAGCCAGGCAGATCTCCTAAGCTATTTTGGTCATGCTCCAGTCGAGCCGTTGCCACTGCAGCAGTGCTCTTGCTGTATGTCATTGTGGCATATCATGAAAAAAAGAAAAACAGTTCCGAAAAAAAAAAAAAACACTCATGGCTCTAAATTTGTGTTTGGCCTCTATGGAATGAGTTGTTTTCACCCGGAAACACGTGGGGCGATATTGGCCTCCCCACTGTAGGGGGGTCAGCTAAGAAATCAAATCAAGGAAAAATTAAACGCTAAGACGGCAACAGCATTCGCACTGAACAGACGGACAAAAGGACAGTACGGAAAAAACGTGAACCAGGTCAGGGGCCAGAGTGCTTAGGGGCCCATGTGAGTGGGGACAGGCAGCTAGAGGCTTCCAAGTCTTTTGCTTGTCTGCCCATTGGACAAAACACCTCTAGGCCAAACAGAAAAAACGCAAGCAGAACAATTCGCTTCCCGGAGGAGTCCGTTGTGTCCATAAATCACTGTAGTCTGTACACTCTAATCGCCTAGCAGACAAATGACAGATGAGAGAGAGAGAGAGCGAGAGAGAGCCCGAGAACGAGGACCGAGAGGAGAGGAGAGAGAGAGAGAGAGAGAGAGAGAGAGAGAAGAGAGAGAGAGAGTGCACAGAACAAACAAGGAGATATCCCCAGAGAAAAAGGGTGTTCCAAGCTGGCCCATACCTTACACATCTACATATGTGCCAGGTGACTGGGTGTCGTAAGCAGCATTCGTTTGGAGTTAGGGGTGTCTGTTTTATCTGATCAAGAGAGGAAGAGCTTCTCTATTTGTTATTTAATTATTTTTTACTGTTCTCTGCCTCATTTACGATTTCCTTTTTATACCAGTCAAACTGAGGTTAACTGCATTTGTTACTGCTCGTCCGTGTGTTTGTTTGACAACATCCAAGATCGAAAAGGTCGTGCCATTCTTGAATAAATATCTATTTGTGTTTTTTAATTTCTCCAGTTGTTGTTGCTGTGTAGATGTGTCGGGTACAGGGTAAATGAGCTAGCTTGGAACATTTCTTTTCTTTCTTTCTTTCTTTTTTTTTTTTTTTTTTTTTTTTTTTTTTTTGGGGGGGGGGGGGGTCTCCTTGTTTGTTATGTGTGCTCTATACTGCCATTTCTACTAGGCGGATGGATGTCGTAAACAACATTCGTTTGGCGTTATGGATTTGTTTTATCAAGGGAGCTAGGGTTGCCCAGCTTGTTCTGAACATGATTATGCGAGGCATATATCACTACGTTGGCTCATTCGCTGACACACAGACAAGGCCTCCTGCGAACTTTACAGTTTTGACTGAAGACCAGATTTTTTTTTTTTCAAAAACATGTAGACTCAGTAGAAGTGCAATACGATGATTTTGTTAGAAAACAGCTATCCTACCTTGAACTGGTATCAGATCAATGCTGTTTAGTTTTGATTTATCATAAAAGCAACATAATGTTCTTTTTAAGGGAAAAAAAAGAAAAGTGCCCATGATTAAAAGCAAACAAAAGAATATTTCATAATAATGTGCCATTATTAAAAAGCAGACGAAGGAATATTTCAAAATGATATACCTATTTGTTTGCATGTTTATTAATCCTTTCTTCCTTTATTCATTGCTTTACAAATTAAGAAAAATATATGTGTATTGTTAAAGCTGTACAAGAATGTATCAGACTCACAAGTAATTCTAACATTTTTGTCAAAAAATAGCAATACTTAGTATCGATTTTTTGCGCGATTATTTGAGCTACACAATCCCCTTAATTTTACATAAAAATGTGTGTTGTGTGGTCATGTGTCTCCGTAAATGGTCTCTCCACCGTTTGTTTTGTAAATGATTTTTGTGAAAACAGAACATTATCTGCATGGGGAAAGGGAATGGGAAGAGGGGGATGTAGAAGAACTCTTCCCACGAGTCGTCGGAGGCTGTCAGCGTGATTCCAAGTCCAAGACCGTCGTGTGGGGTTTAGAGGAAACAGGGTGTCTCCGAGCCAGATCGAAGAATTCCCAGAGGAACAATGGTAATCAGATATGTATCACCAAGGACTGGAATCTATTAGACATCGCAGACTGTCCAAGAGTCAGTCTCTGCCGCCCACTCTACCGTCCAGAGACCATGGGACCCAACGAAGGAAATGTAGTGTGTGTGTGTGTGTGTGTGTGTGTGTGTGTGTGTGTGTGTGTGTGTGTGTGTGTGTGTGTGTGTGTGTGTGTGTGTGTGTGTGTGTGTGTGTGTGTGTGTGTGTGTGATATTGTGTGATGCCGAGTCGTGTTGTGTGTGATGTTATCCTCCCCCCCCCCCCCCCCCCCTCTCTCTCTCTCTCTCTCTCTCTCTCTCTCTCTCTCTCTCTCTCTCTCTCTCTCTCTCGTCTAATTATGGATTTGTGTATTCAGCTTTTTTTCCCTTAGTTGCTATAATGACTTCCAGGTTTTTCTTTTTTTTTTTTTTTCTTTCTTGTTTTCTTGTGTTTTCCCCAGGGCTGGGTGGAAAAAAAGCATGTACACTTTACTTATCTCATTACCCTGGTAAAATAAAATTTCGTTCGTTCGTTCGTTCGTTCGTTCGTTCTCTCTGTGTTTCCTTTTTTTTTCTTTAGACGGCATAGTGTAAAGAAGCTTTCAGCTTTACTTACCCCCACTATAATACATTGTATTCGTATTCGTATTCTTTCTCTCTCTCTCTCTCTCTCTCTCTCTCTCTCTCTCTCTCTCTCTCTCTCTCTCGCTCTCTCTCTCTCTCTTGCTCTCTCACTCTCTCTCTCCGTCTGTCTTTTACTCTCTCTCCCTCTCTCTCTCTCTCTCTCTCTCTCTCTCTCTCTCTCTCTCTCTCTCTTTCTCTCTCTCTCTCTCTCTCTCTCTCTCTCTCTCTCTCGAGTAGCTTCCCTTGCTTGGCAACCAGCAAGAAGGTAATCGAAAGAGTGCACAAATTTTACAGTGTGTTTTACGAAATAACTTCTTCAAATATGCCAGTTGTTGGGCTTCCGTCGCATTTGGAGAATATTCTGAACACGTTTTTACGAGAAATGTGTTTATCATCTTTTAAAATCAAGGAGGGAGAACACCAACTCGTTGCTGTTCTTCGACTGACGACTGCTCGCCAATTCTCTGTGACACACAGTGACACGGCTGTGTATCGGAGAAAGTGCCAGTCGCAAGTTACAGGGATAGGAAGAGAGCCGAGGCCTACAGAGGTTGGAGAGAACAGCAAAAGGCAAGTGTGTCTGCATCCCCTTCTGGCCTATTTCTTTCCAAACACCCCCAGTTTATTTACAACACGGGAAAGATGACTGCGTCTGACGCATTCCCTGACAATGACCCCGCTGACAGTCCTGAATGTGAAGAGATGAATACACAGGCGACACGACCTGCCCACCCGCTTCAGCAGAACACGTTGTGGGTCACTGACCCAGAGACAGTGTCGGTACCTCAGACTGATCTGACACTGGAACACGAGGGTGGCAGTCGTGTTGATGTCATCGATGTGGTTGCAGAAAAAAAGACAGGGGGGTGTTTTGACCAACCCTCTGTCCAGTCTTCAACTCAAGCCGACAGTGTGTCAACGCCAATGCAGCACTCTGGTCATGACAATGGTGACTGTGTGAACCGCCCAGATGATACTTTTAAACAACAGGCTTCCGGACTATCATATGAAAATTGTAGAGAAATATTGAAGTATTTGCAAGAAACATCGAAGGAAATTAACAAAGCGCAGCGGAGCTTCCAACTGGATGACGATTCAACAGCTGGTGCATAAGGAAATCCAGACTGACTACCACTGAAAACACTGACATTCTAAACCATAGAGAAATCATGATGGACAGCAGGAACATTTCCGTTTGTCCCCCTAATGATCAAAGTGATGTGTCCAGTACTACATGTATCAAATGCTGCTCATGTTCATTT
>JADBJO010020188.1:0-31766 GCA_016801955.1 Conus betulinus | reverse complement strand
GACATTTATCCCGAAATCGCATGCATTTTGGTTCATCCAACATTAAAACATATCAATCCCATCAAGAAAAACACGTTCGTTTTAAAATCATTACATACAATGAAATCAAGAAACCACATTGATTTGACGTTGGTATATATAGAGTCCTCTCTAGACATAGCATCCCTTTCAACATATTTTCATATAATGCTACCTAGAGTTCATATTCATTTTTGCGTTATTACATAGAACCCTAGCAGTAACCTCTTTCATTTTGAACGACACATAATGTTATGTTGGGAAAGAGACATTAAATGAAGTATCCTTTGACTACACTGAATGTGAGAGACAAGCGCCTCACGCTTCACCTAGACATTGTTGCAGCGCTGATTCACGGATACAGAGTGATCAGGCAACGACGTGGTTAGGTTGGGGCCACTTCAGTCTCAAGGCATGTCAGTTGGCCAATTGAGACTATGTCACACCCAAAGTGTTGAGCACCGGAGATAGTGAGGAGGGAGTGCAGCATTTCTTGAAGTGCCATGGCTGAGGACTGTTGGGGGCGATGTTCCGTTTCACTGGGATAGTTGCTGTCAGATGTTAGACCACGTGACTCTCTGGGCTGTGACAGCTGGTTACACATGCCCATGCTTTCTTTGCTCGGTGTGCATGCCACTCGCTGCTGGAGCTATGGTCAGATTTCAAGTGGAAACTTTTTTTCCTTTGAAAACAGAGACAGAGACAGATATGCAGACTAAATGAAGGCAGCGAGGATCGCCGAGGTTCGCCTTGATCTTAACAGCAGGGTCGAGGCCACGGACGCCGTCATTGCTTCCCTCGATTGGACGGGCTTGTGGCTACGGCTGCTACTGTGGTTGGATAGCACAGTGGGTGATTTGTTTCGTTGATGGTCGGTAGCGCGTTATAAAATAAGTCAAAGTCGCGGCACACCAGTACCTTTCGGCCCATGCGCTCAGTCTGTGCTGGCAGTGCCAAAAAGTCGGTCAGGCGGCAGTCAGCACGACACTGATGAAACTGTTCTTGGCAATGTTGTGTGTGTGTTTTTTTAAATGTCACTGTAAAACATGTAAACGGACGAAAATGCACACACACACACACACACACACACACACACACACACACACACACACACACACACACACACTATGGGTCAATTCAAAAAGCTCAAAACTAAGCTAACAAATGTAATGTAACAAACATTTGTTTTCTCTCTGTCATTGCAATCACTATAACTGGTAATTAGGCCTACCAGTGGTTGAAATGTTCCTATTATCTTAAGAAAATCATTGAATAAAGAGTATTTGTGTGAGAAGTAATGCTGAAAGCCATGTCAGGCTAAAGCAAGGGAGGGTATTTCCACCATGATTATCTGGCCCTGGTTACTGTTTGGTGTTTTTTTTTGCCAGTCTCAAGCCATTTATGATTCAGTTTCAAACCCGGGTGAGTCTGACCTAATTCTAGTGACTACCTCTCTTGTCTGTCACTGGATGGAAGTAAGACAAGTAGGAATCACTAAATCTAGAAAATACCTACGTCCTCAGAAGGACGTTTAGCGGTGAGAAATACCAGCCATGGTTATATTATTACAGATTAGTGCCTATCCTCGGTCACAGACCAAGCTCAAAGCACTTTACAATAAACACACTACCTCACTCACTCAACGGACTGCCTACCCAGGTAGAGCCGGCCGAACAGCAGCCTATTGGCGCTCATTCAGTCGGTCGTTTCCCGTACCATTCAAATATCAGTCATTCATTTTCATTTATCTCATTTATTCCTCCAGTTTCTCACATAGGATGCATGCAATGTTTACACGTGTCCTCCATTTCCGCTGGTATACGATGGCACATGATAACAGTAAGTGACAATTCTTGTGGTTTGGTAAGAAATACCAGGTGGCTATCTTAAATCTACATCAATTTTGCCAGGGCAGCGGGGGACCCTCCTGATCTTTTAGATTTTCATCTGCCATGGGTTCTTTAACGTGTGCAGGGGGCCAGGAAGGCACACGGGTCCGACTCGCTTATAGTCCCCATCCGATGGACTTGACGTTCAGTTCGATTTGTCATTCACACTGGGAAAGAAAGGGCGAGAAAGGCAGGACTCGAACCCACGCACTTCTCACCCATTGGATTGGCAGGCGAACGTCTTAACCACTCTGCCACCTTTCTTCTTATGTACCATGGTATATAAATTCTAAATTATACTCGTTTTCAAACGACGAAAGTTGAGCTTGACTTTTTCACAGATTTGTGGGCGTCCTATGCCAACAGCAGAGCCGTACCCTCACAGAAGTCCCAGATAGAGCACTTTGCGTTTATTTTCGGCGCTTTTGTCAATTAATCACAAACATGAGCACGGAAACCCCCAGAAAGAAAGAATATTTAGGAAGAAAATAAGATTTTCGTTATTGAACACAGGAATGCTGACTCCCTTTACAGTGGATGAACGCATACCGTAGTATTTGTCTGATTTTCGTGCGTTCAGGAAGAACAGGGTCAGCGCCTCATTATCGCAAAATAGGGGCGGCACCTTCGTTGTTGTTTTTCTCTGTGGCTGTTCACGGGTTGCCAGTGGAGGAGAACGGAAAGGAGATTGTTGGGGTAAGTATGTATGCAAGAATCAGGGCTGAGCTCATGGACATCTGCTTTGCATCATTAAGGAGCAAGTCTGTAAGTCATCTAGTCTCTATGTCACCGGATCTATGTCACCGGATCTATGTCACCGAGTCTGTATGTCACCAGCTTTGTATGTCACTGTGTCAATATGTCTAACCCTAACCCTAATCCAGCCCTAATCCTAACTAAACCATAACCGTAACCTCAACCAATGCCCAGTTCTAACCTTAACCCTAACTCACAGACACAGTGACATACAGACACGGTGACATACAGAATCGTCATTACACGATGACAACAGAGACATGATGACGCATAGACACGGTGACATGTAGACATGGTGACCACATAGACAGGGTGACATATAGACACTGTCACACACAGACACAATGACACATAGATACAGTGACATATAAAGCTGACCCCATATTACTACTGAAATGTCAGAGGCTTAACATGAAATTTATTCTTTAACGTAAATATGAGAACGCAATTTCCTCTGCAAACGCCTTACGACTAATACACAAACGTCACGGTGATTGTAGTGCCTGCACACACTGCAGCATTCTTCCCACCAGTAGCTGCCTTGATTCACCTGTTCTCGATGACCTGTAATGTAGGCTGAAAAGAAAGTATTTCTGCTTCGAACTCTATCCAGCATTCCGCAGAACACGTGGCTGATAGTGAACACAGTGCAAGCCGAGACAATGGGTACATGCAGTAAGCAATAAAACAGACACAGGTGAGCCTGGTCTCACAAAATGTCGGTATGTCAAGATTACGCTTAGCCAAACAGACAGACAGAGAGAGAGAGAGAGAGAGAGAGAGAGAGAGAGAGAGAGAGAGAGAGAGAGAGAGAGAGAGAGAGAGAGAGAGAGAGGAGAGATAGAGAGAGAGAGAGAGAGGGGCACTAATGCCACTATCAGCAAGTTCGTGGGGACTGTGGAGCGGACGTGGATGGCGTTCGCTTGAGGGAAGCACTCACGTAACGCTAGCTCCACGACTAAGCAGTCATTGTGGTTTGAGGGAAGCACTCACGTAACGCCAGCTCCACAACTAAGCAGTCATTGTGGTTTGAGGGAAGCACTCACGTAACGCCAGCTCCACGACTAAGCCGTCATTGTGGTTTGAGGGAAGTACTCACTCACGCTAGCTCCACGACAAGGCAGTTATTGTCAGAGGACTCTGCAGGTGGTGCTTTGAGTATGCTGGATCAGAACAGGCGCAACTGAACATGTGAACAGCGCATCGTCTTCTTTGGTAGGTTGCCTCATGACGACTTGACACTAACTACTCCCTTTGGATTGCTGGCGCTTCATTCAGTCGTTTCCTATGTCTTTCAGTCAATATCCTTCACTCAGTTTCTCTTCATTTTTTTCACGCTGGCTGCATACAGTATGTATCCATATCATCCATATCAACGACCAAACTGGCCTACTTTTTCGAAAGTTGGTGACGGGATTTTACGTGTGTGCAAGATGTTATGCGTGCGATCGCACTCGAAACTTCGATTTATAGTTTCCAGAGCTGTGGGAGGAATGGCGTTACAACGAATGCTAACTCTGAGAGAAAACTCCTCCTGTACCAATACGGCCCAGTGGAGATTTGGACCAGCAACAACAGGAACACAAAGATTATGAGTCCCGGGCTTTACTAACTGAACTATTCAATGCCACACCTCCCTGTGCCACTCCCCCTACCCCATTCACCCCTTCATCAAAAACTTCACTGTACCATAAGGAACCAGAATGGAGGAGGCTGACTTCTCCAAGACGGAGAAGTACGTCAGTCTTACCAGCAGCTCTCGAAGGAATGTAGTTCCGAAACGAGATTCCTCGTCGTACAAGAAGGAGCAAGACAGTTTATGGGATGAACAGCCCATGATCTTACCAGACACCTTCCGATGTCTGGCATCAAGAGGACCATGGCATCACAGAAAAGGACACAGGCAGTAACAAATAAGAGGAATAACTTGATCAGGGAACAGTAGACAACAAATGATATTAAAGAAAAGAAGGTTTGCTCCCTTGATGAGAAAATAACACACCCACGACTGCGAACGAGTGCTGATTACGGCACCAATTCGTCTTGCACAAATACAGACAAAAAAAGCGAGAAGACATCTTCTGAAAAGGATGTTCGAAGCTTGCGCCCAGCGCATGCACACAACAACAGATATCGAAGAACTGGACAAACGCATGTGAGCGTGTATGTCTGGGTGTGTATGTGTGCGCGCATGCTCGTTGTGTGTATATGCATGTGTGTGCGTGCGTGCGTGCGCGCGCGCGCGCGCGCGCGCGCGCGTGTATGTGTGTGTGTGTGTGTGTGTGTGTGTGTGTGTGTGTGTGTGTGTGAGTGTGTCTGTATGTGTGTGTGCGTGCGTGTGCAGGTGAACGCGCACACACACTGTGTTTATGTGTGTGTGTGTGTGTGCTTGTGTGAGTGCGCGCGACCAGCACGTCCAACCCAAGACAGGGAAACAGAGGGACCAGCAGACAGAACGGGACCCCTAATTCACTGTCACTCTCTGTCTGACAGGATCATCTGTGTGCCATCCTGTCTGTTGCGTCTGCACTGGGTCAGGCTTTAGCCAGGTTTACTGATGCGTGTTACGTCTGCACTGGGTCAGGCTTTAGCCAGGTTTACTGATGCGTGTTACGTCTGCACTAGGACAGGCTTTAGCCAGGTTTACTGATGCGTGTTACGTCTGCACTGGGTCAGGCTTTAGCCAGGTTTACTGATGCATGTGACGTCTGCACTGGGTCAGGCTTTAGCCAGGTTTACTGATGCGTGTTACGTCTGCACTAGGACAGGCTTTAGCCAGGTTTGAGGATGCGGAGAGAGGACCGCTGAACACAGCACACAGCAACTCGGAATTTCCAGGAACGAGCATAGAGAGCACTCTAACTCTACCCGCGTCCCTGGAATTTCAGGAGTTAACTGCCGTCCAGCACTAGACTAGAAAAAAAAAACAAACAAACAAACACAAAACAACAACAGTAGACTTCAAAATGATCTACTGTTAGGGAAGGTGGGAGGGTGGTGGGTGGGTGGGTTGTAATGTGATGAGAAAGGTGTCACTGCAGGTAGAGTATCACAAAACTACCCAGTGTCTTCTAAAACCCAAATGAAATGGATTGTTTCCACCAAATGAGAGAGATGAGAGAGAGAGAGAGAGAGAGAGAGAGAGAGAGAGAGAGAGAGAGAGAGAGAGAGAGAGAGAGAGAGATACGGATACGGATACGGAAATTTTATTCACAAATAGGCCATTGCCTTTCGTGAAGGGGTACATCTGGAAATCAATCGATATTTTACAAGTTCAGAAGCTGATTCAATGCTTTACATTAAGAAACAAGAACAGATCGTAACTTAAATGCTTTGTATAGGTAGATGGACAGATTTCTAATTGTTCGTTCATTATTGGAAGCTAGAAGTAAACTAATCTGAAAAGACTTGGAAATCTGTAGTATTTCAAATGTATATAACGTTCTCTTATTTCGTTTAGTAAAGGACAGCACAGAACAAAATACACTTCATCTTCTTTCTCTTTTTTACACAATGGACAAATCAAATCAACAGGGGGTATGTTGTTTGTATCGACATCTATGTACAGCAATATCTGAAATACCCAGTCTGAATCTTGTTGTAATAATCTTGATATGTCTGTCTAGATTTAACGTTAAATGCATTTTATCCATTGCTATTGTACAAAAGGTCTTATATACACTAAATCCGTCACTGTTCTTGACGTGAAAATCCCATTCTTGCCATCTGCAAAGTACAAGTCTTTCTTTAAAGTCAGCGATAAAAACTGTTTCCACTCCCTCAACACCTTGGTTTAACCACACATAACCAAAACCAAACATGTATAACTTACACCGAATATCAGACGCCCAGTTTGTCTTATCACGAGAGTCTAACTCAAATAATGTTCTATATGCTTTTCGCGGTAATCTTGACTCATCCATTCTTGTCAACTTTAACCAGTAGTGCATGCACCTAACGGCAGAATTTATGTAAACAGGGTATCTATTTGTCTCACCATACACAAGGTCATTCGGTGTTTGTAACTGAACTCCTAAAAACTTTTTCAGAGCAAAGAGATGTACTTTTTCACAAAGGTGTGCAGCATTACTTAGCCCCCACAATTCAGCGCCATACTGAACAATGGGTTGTATCTGCGCGTCAAATAGTTTTAAATATACAGCAAGAGAATTGCATTTTAACTTACGTAATTTTTGCAATATACATAACAACGCATACTTTGCTCTACAGGCAAGGTTCTTACAAGAAACAGTAAATCTCAACTGTGTTGAAAAATAGATGCCTAAATATTTATAAACATTAACCACAGGCATAAGGATTCCATTGTAGTCCAATGTTCACTAGCTGCTAAGTACCCACCTTTTCTAAATACAACTATATTACTTTTATTCACATTCACATTCAGATGGAGTGTTGTTGCTGCCCTATGTAGACTATTTAGTTGCGTCTGTAACCCAACTATTGTTTCCGACAGAAGAACTATGTCATCTGCCAAATGTAATGTAAATAGTTCAAAATAATCATGCATAAACGTTGCACCATGCCTCCCATTTCTAATCACTTCTATTGCTAATTCATTTATAAATAAAGAGAACAGCAGTGGACTTTGTAACATCCCCTTGTTTTACCCCCCGGGGTACAGTTGATGTATTCTGTCAATTTTGCGCCAGAGCGAATTCTGTAGAGTACATCCTATGAATACACCGAAAGAGTTTTCCTTTGATACCATTTTTTACCAGAGAGAGAGAGAGAGAGAGAGAGAGAGAGAGAGATTGACACTGACGCTGACACAATTTTTACTGCCATTGGCGAAAAGGTCAGGTTGGCAAGGAGATTACAATCAATGAGAGAGAGAGAGAGAGAGAGAGAGAGAGAGGGACGTTGTAGACCCTGCGTTCTGAGAATTACCGACAAGAACGGTTATCTGATAAGGAAGGAAGAAGGTCGATACACCACGCTTGCAGGAAACCCTCATCTTTTCATTAAGGAACTACAATGGTAACACAAGGCAGGCTCTTTCCAGTCCTCTATACAAAGGCGATCGCTGCTTTTTTTTTTTGCACTGTGACCAATAAATTATGATCGAAAATGGCAGCAGGGTTAACATGTTTAGAATATACGTCACGCTTGATGCTGAAGTGAAACAAGCATATCTTTCCAAATAGTAACAACATTTATTAACCAGAGAATACGTGTGTGCGTTTCGAAAATGAAACATTCTATAATTCAAAAAACGCTTACAACAGTCACCAATTTAATGCAATTTTAATGAAGATTTCTTGAAGCAGATATTACTGAACACATGTCAACCAAAGAAGGTATTTAAACTGTTTTCCCTCCTTTTTTTATAGGAAAGAGCTCCACAAACGTTAGGGTGGGGAACTGCCCATGCAGTATGTGTTCTGAGTAAAAGACAATGGTTGTATCTAAAGGTCTTCCGTGGAAGCTGATTCAAGCGATACCTGGATGAGGGCATGCACATTCTTGAACTTGCCAGCTAAATGAAGAAGTCGGCGTCCACCCAACGAAAGCTTCACAAGTCACCTGATTTGTCGTATGGCCTACCCTCTGAAGCTAGAAGTATGCTGGTAATTCGTTTGTATATATGAAGATAGATATAGATACACACACACACACACACACACATATATATATATATATATATGTATATGTATATGCATATATATATATATATATATATATATATATATATATATATATAGAGAGAGAGAGAGAGAGAGAGAGAGAGAGAGAGAGAGAGAGAGAGAGACAGAGACAGACAGACAGACAGACAGACAGACAGACAGACAGATTTTTTCCCCACACTAATTCCAGTTTCCGTGGAATCCCTCTCTAAAATGTTGTTCATGATTGTTTGTTGTGGACTGAAGACATCTCTCTCGTTTTTTCTGATCTCAGTTTCCTACGGAAGAGCGACCAGAGCGTCCGCCTGTAACGGGACCCCATAGCGTAATACACAAAGATGTTCAGGGTGGCGTTGAAATAGGCAAAGGTGTCGCCAACCCACAGCATGGTTAGGAACAAATTGTGATAGCGTCCTCCAGACCTCATTTCCGGAATGAAGAGCCTGGTCAGGTGGTTGATGGCATCGGGGAAGAAAAACACGATCAATATGAAAGAATTCACCACGAGCATCTTTGTCAGGGCCACCTCACGGTGAGACATGGTCCAGCAAGTTTTGGATCTCCACGTCACGATCTGACGTAGTTTGACGATGGTCAGGACTGTAGTCGTGGTCACCACAGTCAGCACTGTCCCGGGCAGCGCACCGCCGAATAGAACAGAGTCCAAACGGTCAATGAACTGTTTGTGACCTTTATACCAGTTCCCTTCCACAAAGGTCGTTATTGTCTCTCCGGACGTGGGATCATACATACACTTTATGCGATATCTGAAAACCCACAACAAAAAACAGACTAAGGATTACAATGTAGACCAAAATGATGATAACTGCCATTGTACGTGTACGTAACAGGCGCCGAGCTTTGAGTGGACTGTAGACACAAAGACACCTCTCTGTTGCAATGCTGGCGGACACAATACCAGAAACATATCCAACGGCAGCAAACCCAACAACGTTGTAGTTGAATATAAACCTTGTCATGGGACCAAACTGTTCCTTTGTAGTGAACTGCAGGTGCAACTGCTCACCATGAAGAAACATAAACGTGACCAAAAACAGCAGGTCGCTCAAAGACAGAGTAAACAGACACAGGTTAACTCGATCTTTCAGACCCTGTGTGTAAAACACCGCCATGTTGATGACGTTGGCTGGACCACCAATCAGAAAGAGTACTCCCTAACACATTAAACTGGATCTGATGAGCAACTTTTTCCACCTCTGCACTGACGATGTTATCCGGATTGTCCCAAGGCACGTACTCCATCTCACTAAAGACCTCCTTGATGCAGTTCTCCAGTGAGGAGTCGTTTTGTAAAGCCGTCTGATGGTATTCTGACTCATTAGTATGGGTCACGTTGTCCGTGACATTGAACGACACTTTATAAGCCTCCATTGTCTGTCACAGTGAATGACTGCCGACAAGCCTCCATTGTCTGTCACACTGGCTGATTCTATAAGCCTCCATTGTCTGTCACTGTGGAGGATTCTCTATGAGCCTCTATTGTCTGTCACAGTGACTGACTCTATAAGCCTCCATTGTCTGTCACACTGGCTGATTCTATAAGCCTCCTTTGTCTGTCGCACTGGCTGATTCTATGAGCCTCCGTTGTCTGTCACACTGGCTGATTCTATAAGCCTCCATTGTCTGTCACTGTGGACGATTCTCTATGAGCCTCTATTGTCTGTCACAGTGACTGACTTTCTATAAGCCACCATTGTCTGTCACAGTGGACGACTCTCTATGAGCCTCTATTGTCTGTCACAGGGAATGACTCTTTATAAGCCTCCATTGTCTGTCACTGTGAACAAACTCTCTATAATTCTCCATTGTCTGTCACAGTGAATGACTCTATAAGCCTCCATTGTCTGTCACTGTGAACAACTCTCTATAATTCTCCATTGTCTGTCACTGTGAATGACTGTCTATAAGCCTTCAGCTATGCTTCAGCAATGACTGCTTGTGAACTACCTGTTAGTGTCGCACACTTCTGTTTGTCTTTTTTTTTTCATGCAGCTTTTGCTGCTAGCTGTTCACTTCAAGAAGAATGTTTATGGTCATTGTATATCCAGCCTAATTTTGTGCTTTTGTCAATTGGCTACTTACATATTGATTTTTCAACCCACAAATATAGTCAGTGACCTTTTGGCTTTGCGAAATCCATCAAACCCTGGATCAAAACGACACGCCTTCAAGCGTTTTTTTGTTTGTTTGTTTTTTTTTTAAATAGCTTAGGGTTTTTATTTTTTTCAGCTAAATATAATTGAAAGTTTTCTTTCTCTAATTAATCAATTTCTTTCATTAGAATTTTCTACTAGGTCTGTTCCTTTTCATTGCAGAGTAGCCTATTATTTTGCTGTTGATAGGATTTTCAACACTGTTATGCTCAGATGTAGTCGGTGCAACATTTTAATATAATTTGACCCAGATGTGCACGAACGAGTTCCCTAGCTTATTGTAAATGGCTGAACATTCTTTCATCGTATTTTTTTTTCATGATATATCTAATTTTAGTTATGTGTTTTGAATCATTGTTTAATGAACAACTGAGTTTTCAATTAATGTCAGATTTCGTGTAAGTCGTGTTTTTGAAGTTCAATTCTTTGATAAACAATGAATTGTCTCTTCTGTTACCTAGACATATTTTACAGTCATGTCCTGTTATCTTTTGGTCTGTAGCATTTTTCACTTCAAAGATCGATCAATACACAAAGCATCATCAGACATGTGTATCTCTTGCATACATCATGAGAAATGCACGAATACTGTCACATTCGTCGCAAGCCTTCGTATTAAATGTCATGAAGCGAATCGACTGCCCACTGTCCATTCTGTGTCTTCACGATCTGTTACTGTACCATGCTAAGTCTTCCGCTTCGGTCAAACGATTCAAAAGAACACTACAGTCCATACTAGCAAAGATCACGGTCATATCCTGAAATGTAAGAATGTTACATACCCCTTGTTTGTTTTTTTGATTATTTGATTATTTTTTTGTTTGCGTGTTTGTTTGTTTACTTTGTCTTGCTTTGTTTTATCACTTACAAAGAGCCGCTCAGTGAGTACACAGGTTTCTGCTCTGTCGAACTCCTCTTTCGGACACGCACCTAGATGCCTGTTAGATCACGGCCAATGACTGGTGAGGATGATTAACGTCTGTACCAACAGATTTCTTACGACATCTTGGCAGACACGATAGAGGCTGTTAATGTCAAAACCGCAAAGGAAACACTGAAACATGCTATGACGAACGCTGTCACCTGAACATTTAAGGTAGACAAACAGACAGGTGTTCAGTAGACAGTTCAGCAGACATGTTGTTGATGATTTGGTGTGCTCCTCACGTTTTGACGGATGTCATGGGATGTGACTACTAAATAACTATAGGAAAGAAGGAAAACAAGATCTTTAGCATGATTGCAGGCTCCCAAAGCACCGAGGCGATGTGTCTTCTCTTGCTGCATTCTCTGTCTGTGGGGACAGCGTTGTTAAGTCACAGACATTGGTTCACGAATGTGTTGTTCCTGTTGATGATGTCTGACATGACTTACCTTTCATTGATTGTATGAAGGGTTAATGTTGATCCTGCCCATACATATGTGAGTGAAGTTGATGACGTCTGACATGACTTACCTTTCATTGATTGTATGAAGGTTAATGTTGATCCTGCCCATACATATGTGAGTGAAGTTGATGACGTCTGACATGACTTACCTTTCATTGATTGTATGAAGGTTAATGTTGATCCTGCCCATACATATGTGAGTGAAGTTGATGACGTGTGACATGACTTACCTTTCATTGATTGTATGAAGGTTAATGTTGATCCTGCCTGTACATATGTGAGTGAAGTTGATGATGTCTGTCATGACTTACCTTTCATTGATTGTGAGAAGGTTATGTTGATCCTGCCCGTGAGTAAAGTTGATGGTGAATCTGGTGTGACTCTTCTGCTAGCACTCTTCTTTTTTAGAACAGAGAACTGTGTCAATGTCGGATATATAGACTGATGTTTAATTTGTCAGACACAATAAGAACTGAGATCTAAAGATGTGATTATGATTTGAAACATGTAATTACCGACACTCCTAATTGTGCAGAAGTTGAAGTCTTTCATGGAATTCTGATTGTGCAGAAGTTGAAGTCTTTCATGGAATTCTGATTGCGCAGAAGTTGAAGTCTTTCATGGAATTCTTATTGCGCAGAAGTTGAAGTCTTTCACGGAATTCTGATTGCGCAGAAGTTGAAGTCTTTCATGGAATTCTGATTGCGCAGAAGTTGAAGAAGTCTTTCATGGAATTCTGATTGTGCAGAAGTTGAAGTCTTTCATGGAATTCTGATTGCGCAGAAGTTGAAGTCTTTCATGGAATTCTGATTGTGCAGAAGTTGAAGTCTTTCATGGAATTCTGATTGCGCAGAAGTTGAAGTCTTTCATGGAATTCTGATTGCGCAGAAGTTGAAGTCTTTCATGGACTTCTGATTGCGCAGAAGTGGAAGTCTCTTTCATGAAACTCAGTTGACCTGTCGTGACCCTGTATGGTTAAGGCCTTACCGTTTCCATTTGTGTCCCGAGAGATGGAGGAAAAGAAGAGAGAGAACCTGAACGTCATCGAAACGACAAAATCTTCCCATCCATTCACCCAATGCATTGGCATGCAGTAACACGGCAGTGTTAGATTCTGCACTGACTTCAGAGGTTTTATCAAAGAGACTGTTTTTCACGATCTGATCCCTGATGTTTAATAAATCATCCGTTACTTGAGTAAAGCCATGTTCTTTGCCAGACTGGCCTGGCCAAGAATTATTGCAAGACACCTGTCACACCAGAAGGCAAAGACAAAGACAACATTTAAGTTCTCGTATAGATCATTTCTAATGGACACAGGTGCCTCTCGGCCTTGTTACAGTTGCTGCAACATTTTTTTTCTTCATAACGTGTGAACTCATCATGGTCAAGTTCTCCGCACTTATTTTTGATGATAATCTAGAGTCATGAGCTAGGTGATGTGACTATCTTGCGTATTGAAAAGGAGTGTTGTTTACACTCAAGGACAAAAGTCTCGCTTGTGTCTGTTAAAGATACCTGCAGAAATTACACTTCTTAGGATCTATGAGATCAATGGGTGTCATTAAATCTTTTCAAGGAGAGGTGTAAAAGATGCTCCATGACCCCAATCCAAACGCTCAGAACGAGGTGTGTTCGCTTTTGGAACTGTGGAGTTGTAAGAGAAAGCTCGTTTCCAATTTCGCTTCCATATATCAGCCCCTTTCTGGAATGTGACAAACGGGCACTTAATGAGAAAGGTTTATGTATTTGTGTTTTCTTCATTGTCTCAGAGACACGTGGCTTCCAGTGATATGCGCTGGGCAAAATAGATGTATAAATTCATGAATGAATAAATAAAGGAATAAATGAAGAAGGACAGAAAGAAAGAAATAGAGAAGTAGATAAGGAAGTAAACAAATAGATATATGAATAGATAAAGAAACACATAAGTAAATGAATAGATAAATAAGTAGAGAGATAAATAAACATATAAACAAACAAATAGTTAAATAAATGGGTAAAATAAACAAACAAATAAACAAGTAAGTAAATAATTAAATAACTTAATTAATAATACTGTTTTGGAGAGGGGGTATTTTTCCCTCGGCTTTTAACATTGGTTCTGTAAACCGAGGTTCTCTATGTGAACGCATGCATAACATCTTGCACACACATAAAATCCCATTACCAGCTTTTGGAAGAGAAGGCCAGTTTGGCCTTTGGTATGGATGACACGTTACACATAGAATGCACCCTGTGTGTGTGAAATGGAAAGAATGAAGAAATGAAGGAAACTGAGTGAGCGATATTGACTGGATGACACAGAGAACGACTGAATGAAGTACCGAGAATAGACGCCATATAAGTATTAATAATAATAATAATAATAATAATAACCAATAAATAAATCGTGAGATATAGCCTATACATGTAAAATGATCATGTCTGGTGTTGACTCCACGTTTTGTCCTTGAAAAAGGTAATGAGCTGAAGGTTCCGTTGCAAAGCTTAACTGATAAAATAAAGGTTATGAAAAATAGAAAAAAAAAGTCTATTCTTCTGCATAATCCCGCCCTGTGAGTTAGAACCTAATAAGGTGTCAAAACAGTGATTGTCTGTGTGACGTCAGCTCGTAGTGCAGCCTGCAGTGAGGAATCTCTCAAGGAATGACGCAGACTTCACATAGACACAGGCACTGGAACCTCCTGGTCTATTTTAGGACCTGCAGGCAGTCACGTCTGGTGACTGGAGGGAAGTTTGCCTTTTGGAAGAATCTGAAGTGATGGAGTACGAGGTCACCTTTGTGGCGTACTGTCTGTGGCTGACACTGTTGAGAGTACGGCTTCCTGAGCGTATTGGGAAAAAAAATAGCGAAAGTGTGCGGCAATTGCTAGGTGGTCACGCACCTGACTGTTCATTTATTTAGTTACTTATTCATTTCTTCTTTCTTTATCTATTAAAGTGTTAATGGATTAATCAATCAGTCAGTTAATTAATTGATTAATTCGTTGATTAATTAGTTAATTGGTTAATTGGATTGTCCATTTGTTTTCTTTGTTCGCTTTTATTGTCATCATTATTACCATTACCATTATAATTATTATTATTATTATTATTATTATCATTTTGTTAATATTATTATAATTATTATCACCACTGTTATTATCACTATAATTACTGCTATCATCAATATTATCATTATCATTATTTTTTCATGATTATTATTACTGCTATCATTACGACGACGACGACGACGACGACGACGACGACTATGATGATGATGATGATGATGATGATGATTATCATTATCATTATCATCATCATTGTTGTTGTTGTTGTTGTTGTTGTTGTCAACATCACCATTATCATGATGATGATGGTGACGATCATGATGATGATTGACAACATTATCATCATTACTATGATGATGATGATTATTATTATTATTACTTCTTCTTCTTCTTCTTCTTCTTCTTTCTTCTTACTGGTATTATTATTATTATTATTGTTATGATGATAATGATGAAGATGATGATGTTGTTGTGTTGTTATTATTATTATCATTATCAATATATCTACTACTACTACTACTACTGCTGCTGCTGCTGCTGCTGCTGCTACTACTACTACTACTACTCATCGTCACCATTATCATCATCATCATTGCTATTATTATTACTATTACCATTACTACTACTATGATTACTTTTATTATTATCCTACTTATCATCATCATCATCATCATCATCATCATCACCGTCGTCGTCGTCGTCGTCGTCGTCGTCGTCATCATCATCATCATCATCATTTACCATTATCATTGTTATTATTATTATTGTTAGTGTTATTATTATTATTATCATTATTATTATTATTGTTGTTGTTGTTGTTATTGTTATTATTGTTGTTGTTGTTATTATTATTATTATTATCATCATCACCATCATCATTATCATCATAATCATAATCATCATTATTATTATTATTACTATTATCATTATCATCATTCTAATTAAAACTTGTATTACTGGGTGGGGGTGAAATATTTTTTCATAAACTTGGATGCTGTAACCAAAGTTTGGGATTTTGCCAGCCAAAGACGTGACGTCAGGATTATCCCTTTGATGTGCACGTGGACGTGGTAACGTCAGGATACATAAAGGAGGTCAAGGATACATGAACTGGTTTAGGTCATCGTCTGATCGCTGTAATTTGGGTAACTTCCTTAATGAATCATTCGCTTTACAAATCACTTCAATGGAGCTGGGGGATTGCGAGAAGAAACAAATTCGAAACTGCACGTGTTTGTGTGTATGCGCGCGCGCGTGTGTGTGTGTGTGTGTGTGTGTGTGGGTGGGTGTGTGTGTGGGATTCAGCTTGTTTTTAAAACTTCATCTATTTCAATAGTGGTGATTAGTGTGATGTATTGCTGTCACGTTTTTGTGCTAATTGTGTTATACATGAAGGATGACTGGAAACATGTGTCTGCTTTCGACAATTTTCCCTGTTGAAGACAGGCTTTGTGGGCTGTAATTCGTATGGCTTCAGAAACGATTCGATAAATTGTCTGCTTATTTGAATTTTGGTTTTTAAAGAATGCAGATAGGCGTATTCGTGATATGACCATTGTATGACGGCGGTGTTCGCAGTGAAATCTAATAACTGAAGTGTGAGAGTTAACAGTTACCTTTATGCTGCTGCACACTGTCTCACGGATTTATTTGTGTGTGAGAAGAAACCTTCATGCTATTGAAGTCTGCTGGCCTGTGGCTTGTTGTCTGCACTAGTTTGCCTTGTTTCACAGTCTTACTCTCATTCACGTGATTCGTGACAGATGGCATTCATTTTTGTTTTGTTTGTGATAAAAGACCCTACAAAGACCCCATGTGGTGGACTGAGCAATAATTGTAGCGCAGCAGAAGCTGAAAACTTCATCCACGTCACATTTCAAAACTAACGAGCCCTGTCTAAAGCAGCTGGCTATTTCTAAACTGCTTTTATTTTTTTTGTAAAGTTTCTACTGCTACACAAGCCAATCACCTTTGTCAAATCTGCACCAAGTCGTCACTTCTGCACTGACTTGTATTATATTTGTATCATCACATTTGTGTGCCCGGTACCGTGTCATGGTCTGATTTCTATGCAACTTCTCATTTCCACTCTTAAATGGCCATTTTCTCATATCTACACCGACTGATTAATCTATCATTCCTGACTCAACTTACCACCTCGGCATTTATATGTCAGCATTCCATCTATACTCCACTTGTCAGACAATGTCTTTATTGCTACAATTTTCTATGAACAAATGTATTGTATGTATGGATACACATGTTATACAATTATCTCTATTTTCTTATCTTTCATGTGTATTCTCAACATCTGAACAATGTTTTTCCCGTGTGTGTGAGGCATAGTAGGTCGTTTTTCTGGATACGAAATTCTTACCACTTTATCTTTTTTTTTAATGATATGCCCATACAAACTGCCCTATGATATCTTCTGTACTATGCCTTCGTCGCATCATATCACCGTGTTGAGATTCTGTTTTCTCATCTGCTGTTTATCTTAAACTGTTCTAATTCACTATTGTTTGTCGAAAAGGTGAATTTCAATATATTATGTTAAAACTCTTGTTGATACTAGTTCAACAGCATGATTGACAGCCAGAGATAGATAAGGACGCCCTTGTTTCACTGTGACACAATACAGCAATGTCCACAAAATCTCTTTTCCATGATCGACGCCATTGACAATATTTGGTAAAGTCATACTCGTTTTTTTCCAATGACAAACAACGCATCATGAACATCTTTGAGATAGAACAGAAGGCCTTTTGACAGCCTAACTCTAACAAATACCCCTAGTTTCTTGTTATATTTGAATTAATGATGACATTAACTTTTGGTCGGATTTTCATCTTGGAAAAAAGGAAGAAAAAAAGGAAAAGTCCCTCATTTACTCTTCTTGATTCGGGTTAATTAACCCACCATTAGCAGAGCTCCATTTTATTACCAAGCTCCTCACAAAAAACTGTGTAATTTGCATAGGTCAGTATCGTGTCCATGTCTGGTACACTTTCAATTTTCTTTTTTTTTTTTTAACAGTTCTAGCCATTTCACTTTCGCATTTAGTCGTTCTGCCGGCGAAGTGTCAAAACGTTTTGGTTGTGATTTTTTTCCCGCCACATTAACATTCATATCGTACATCGGATGTCTCTGTTAAATACCTTGTGACAGACAACTGTTGTCATGGTGGTTTCTAATGTTACAGAGTTATAGATCAACACAGACCACACAGTGAGGCACACGAATGGCAATCTCCACTGAAGAAACAAAAGGGTAGACGCCCTATTTCATTCCCAAGCATTCACACTCAGTCTCTGTTCTCCACTGATCATTACCCTGACCTTGGCTGGCTGGTGAACATTAGTTGATTAACTATACTGCCTTCCTATGCTATGCAATGCCTCATGCTGTGAATGTGTCACAGCTGAACAAAGTCTGAAAGAGATGCAAAGTTAAGGAGGAGACTTTATATGTGGACTGCACAAGTACAGAGAACGGATATCCAAGAAAACCTACCTCGGACTTTATATGTAGGGTGAAGCTTCGGTTTACATATTGGCAAAGACTACACACTTATACGAACGTGTAAACTAAGGCGTAAAACACTCACACATACACGCACGCACACACACACACACACACACACACACACACACACACACACACACACACACACACACACACATGCGCGTGCGTTCGCATGTACACACACACACACACACACACACACACACACACACACACACACACACACACACACACACACACACACACCATTTCAACATTTGACACATATTGACATTTGCAGACAAACAAACATGTGGTACGATGGAATTTTACAACCAGGAAAATCGAAACTAAAGAACACACTAATGCTGATGTTACATTGATTGATGAGGAGAGAGAGAGAAGAGAGAGGGAGAGAGAGAGAGAGAGAGAGAGAGAGAGAGAGAGAGAGAGAGAGAGAGAGAGAGAGAGAGAGAGAGACAGACAGACAGACAGACAGACAGAGAGTCGATGATGCTAAGTCTGTAATAATTAGGAATACAAAATTTTCATATGTTGCACACAGTAACATACACGTAAACGCACACACCGACTCATGCGAACGCACACACACCCGCACGCGCGAACACACACACACACACACACACACACACACACACACACACACACACACACACACACACACACACACAGACGCAATCGTGTAGCACGTTGGGCCGCACGCGATCAGTCAAGCAAAGGAAAGATAGTACCGAACAAGGAGGAAAAGTCTCTTGGGTCTTCTTCAGGCAAGATACAAAATAATTAGGTATAGATATAATTAGGTATAGATATTCTCTCTCTCTCTCTCTCTCTCTCTCTCTCTCTCTCTCTCTCTCTCTCTTATATACTTAATTGTTCAGCATTATACTGTTTGGTCAATCAGTGGGTGATTGCATCTCATACGAGATCCAAGGAAAGGTTGTTCTGCACAATTCTTAGCCGCTGACAATGCTTGGGTTATTGAACAGCAGAGCTGACCACTCAGACTGTTCCGTATCTTTTGATCTCCCTTGCATCCTTAAATGGATCCTCAAGCATAGGCTCAAAGATTGTCCCTTACATTTTATACTGTTTGCTTAGTGTTTTTAGTTTTCAACAACTTTTTTTTCTCTCCAAAACTTTCGTTTTGTTTAATTCTACTACCTTTCACTGGCTGCTTTTAGGGGTGCTGTTGGATTCTTTTTCGAACCCTTGGCGGTCGGAACACCACAGAATAATGGACTGTGGTGTGTCTCTATTTGACGCCAAGAGCACAGACACAATCAGACGTGTTTCCCTGATGAGTCCGATCCAGCGGACGAAAGGCCTCGGAGCAGGCGACACATATAGATCTGTCTTCAGGAGGGATTGCGATAGTTTCCTCATGCAGCTAGTGAAGGGGTTTTCATATTTATGATATACATTTTCCCATTTATTTCATCTTCAATTTTTTTTCCCTCTCAATTTCTGATCTTTGCCAAATCATTACTATAATGATGGAAGAATTGTTAACCTGCACTGTGTTTCCCCCACTACTTAATTGTTCAGCATTATATATATATATATATATATATATATATATATATATATTTTTTTTTTTTTTTGTTCTCTCTGTCCGAAGAAAAAGAAACACCCGAAGGTGCTGGAGAGGACCCAGAGAAGCACTGTCTTCACCCGCCTTTAGAGCAGTCCTGTACCACCCTTGAGGCCTGCGCTGTGTTGACGATGGGTACAGGCCTATCTATCTCTGTATATTTATGTATGTATGTACAAACACACACGCACGCACACACACACGCATGTAACTTGTACACACACACACACACACACACACACACACACATATATATATATATACATACATACATAATTTCACAGGTAAAATTCTCACCCAAACTGGCACCATGCCTCAACAAAACGACGTCAACAGGTATGTTTGAATAAGATAAAAAGTAAAACAAGTTAAACATCTTTTCCCATAAGGACGACGATATTGATCCAAGCTTTGGCCACAAGAGCTTCTTCAGGAATAAAAGCACCTCATAAAAAAGTCTTAAATAAATGTTAGCGAACCGAAAAAAAAAAAAGAACAATATAATCACAGACAAAACACGACGCATTTCGACCTTGTAGGCCTTGTTCAGGGAAGATACAAAATAATTAGGACAACGAAAATGAACGAGCAATCACTTATCTTAAATCACTTCAGCACAAGAAAGGAGTTGAATGAGTACGAGGCTATCAGAAGGGAGATAATGTGTGAGTCAAGGTATTAATGATGATAATCATATTACTGATAGGAATACTAATAATGGTAATGATGATTGCCTAATCACAGAATGACAACTTGGAGCGCCTTGTGCAGGGATCTCATCGTATTGCCAAACTCGGCACCCTCCATCCTCAAGGCGTCAACACCCCAAAAACAAGGCGAACTAATCAAGAGAACAATCCACAGGCCAACAGACTTCAACAGCATGAAGGTTTCTTTTCATATAAGAGACTGTGAAACAAGGCAAACTAGTACAGACAAGAAGCCACAGGCCAACAGACTTCAACAGCATAAAGGTTTCTTTTCACAGAAATAAATCTGTGCTACAGTGTGCAGCAGCAGAATGGTAACTGTTAACTCTCACACTTCAGTTATTAGATTTCACTGCGAACACCGCCGTCATACAATGGTTGTATCACGAACACGCCTATCTGCATTAAAAAAAAAAATTCAAATAAGCAGACAATTCATCGAATCGTTTCTGAAGCCATACGAATTACAGCCCACAAAGCCAGTCTTGAACAGGGAAAATTGCCGAAAGCAGACACATGTTTCCAGTCATCCTTCATGTATATTTCCACAATTAGCACAAAAACATGACAGCAGTCAGCCACACTAATCACCACTAGTCAAAGAGAAGAAGTTTTAAAACAAGCTGAATCACACACACACACACACACACACACACACACACACACACACACACACGCGCGCGCGCGCGGCGCGCGCGCGCTCACTTACACACAAACACAAACAGTTCGAATTTGTTCCTTCTCACAATCCCCCAGCTTCAGTGAAATGATTTGTAAAGCGAATGTTTCATTAAGGAAGTTACCAAATTCAAGCGAACAGACGATAACCTAAATCAGTTCATGTATCCTTGACCTCCTTTACGTATCCTGACGTTACCACGTCCACAACGTCAAAGGGATAACCCTGACGTCACGTTTTTGGTTGACAAAAAAATCCCACACTTTGGTTACAGCATCCAGGTTTATGAAAAAAAAATTTCACCCCACCCAGGTAAAAACAGAACAATCATGATGATCATTAGAACAACAACAGTAATAGAAATAATGATGATGATGATGATGATGATGATGAAGATGATAATATGATAATGATGATGATGATGATAATGATGATAATTACATAATAATAATGATAATAATAATGATGATGATGATGATGATGATGATGATGATGATGATGGTGATGTTGTTGATGATGATGATGATGATAATATAATAATAATAATGATAATGATGATAATAATAATAATAATGTTAATAATAATAATAATAGTAAATGATGATAATGTTGATGATGACGATGATGATGATGATGATGAGCAGAATAATAGTAGTAGTAGTAGTAGTAGTAGTAGTAGTAGTAGTAGAAATATTGATAATGATAATAATAATAAAAATATCATGATCATCATCATCATCATCATCATCATCATCATCATCGCAACAATAACAGTACCAGTAATAATAATAATGATGATGATAATAAGAATAGTAATAATGATAATGTCAATCGTCATCATCATGATCGTCACCATCATCATCATGATAATGGTGATGTTGACAACACAACAACAACAACAACAACAACAACAACAAGAATGATAATGATCATCATCATCATCATCATCATCATCATCATCATTATAATCATGATCGTCATCATCGTAATCGTAGTAATAATAATAATAATCATAATAGTGATAATAATAATAATATTGATGATAATGATAGTTATAGTGATAATAACAGTGATTATAATAATTATAACAATAATATGATAATAATAATAATAATAATAATGATGATATAATTATTGTAATAATAATGGTGACAATAATTTTTGAAAAGTGAACAAAGAAACAAACGAACAATCCAATTAACCAATTAAGAAATAACTACTAATCAACGAATTAGTTAATTAATTAACTAACTAACTGATTGATTAATGATTTAACACATTAATAAACAAAGAAACAAAGAAATGAAAAAAAATAAATAAATAAATAAATAAATGAAAAGTCAGGCGTGTGACCACCTACAATTGCCCACACACTTTCACTATTCTTTTCCCATGCGCTCAGGAAGCTGCGCTCTCAACAGTGTCAGCCACAGGCAGTACACCACGAAGGTGACCTCGTACTCCATGACTTCAGATTCTTCCAAAAGGCAAACTTCCCTCCAGTCACCAAACGTGACTGCCTGCTGGTCCTAAAATAGATCACGGGGTTCCAGTGCCTGCGTTATTCCTTGAGAAATTCCTCACTGCAGGCTGCAGTACGAGCTGACGTCACACGGACAATCACTGTTTTGATTTGATTTGATTTGATTGATTTAATTTAGAGTCTGTTCACAACGATGGTGATATTAGACTACAAAAAATTTAAAGAAAAAAGAAAATATATATATGTGTGTAAGTGCATTATATGAGTGTGTGTGTGTGTGTGTGTGTGTGCGAGAGCGCGCGTGCGTGCGCGTGCGTGCGTGCAGCGCGCGTGCGCGCGCCTGTGTGTTTATGAGAGAGAGAGAGAGAGAGACAGAGAGAGAGAGAGAGAGAAAGAGACAGAGAGAGAGAGAGTGCGCGCGCGCGCACGCGTGTGTGTGTTTGAGTGTGTATGCATGTGCGTGTGTGTGTGTGTGTGTGTGTGCGTGTATGCATGAGCGTGTGTGTGTGTGTGTGTGTGTGTGTGTGTGTGTGTGTGTGTGTGTGTGTGTGTGCGCTCGCGTGCGTGCGTGTGTGCGTGCGCGCGTGTGTGTGTGTGTGTGTGTGTGTGTGTGTGTGTGTGTGTGTGTGTGTGTGTGTGTGCGCGTATGTGTACGTGTGAGTGCGCGCGCGCGCGCGCGCAAACATATGTACATGAAAGTTTGCCTATTAACTACCAAACAACAATTTTAAACTGATAAATCAATTACAACAGATGAACGATAACAGAACTCGATATAGCTTTTGCTATATCAATCATTTGGGGGCTGTAAAGTATTTGATGCAAAGCCCCTAATGAAGCAATATCTATTTTTAGAATGTTATATAAAGATTTTAGAACTGGACATTCAAAAAGAATATGTTGAGTAGATAATGGGAGACCACAAGCGCAATCTACATCCTTAGAAAATTTTGGTTTTCCAAGAGTTTAAACGCATTTTATAAATGATACTGGACAATGATCTTTGACATAATATCACTTTAGTTTCTGCGGGAAGTTTTTCATCGTTCATACAATTTTCTAATAGAGAATTGATTTCATGTTTATCCAGTTTTAATCTACATCTGGATTTTTTTCTAAAGAGCACCCTCTTTTGCTAATTTATCAGCTATTTCATTTCCATAGATACCACAATGGGATGGGATCCAGCAAAAACTCTACAAAAGTTCCTTTCGCCATAACGGAATGTATCATAAATTTTATATAAAAAATTAAGTCTTTCCTTACATTTGCATCCCAACTTCGTAAGCTACAAAGAACAGATTTAGAGTCAACACAGATCAGAATGCTGTAAATTGCCACATTAAGGTCAGATATCCAAGATAAGGCCATAACGATTGCATATAGTTCAGCAGTGAAAACTGAAAAGTTCTTTCTAAACAAATGATTTCTTTACTTTTAAATCGGGAATTACAAATCCAGCTCCTGTATAAGATTCTAAAACTGAACCATCCGTGTAGATTTTAAGATGATGTGATATGTGTTTTTTCAAGAGATGTTCTTTTGCTTCTACTGATATCAAATTAATATTGTCTTCTTTTTTTTTTTAGAGTAGTGTAATCTATATCAAAAATTTGGAGAAAGATGCTCCCATGAGGAATTGTGGGCATAGTTGGAGGTTTTGAAATGGATGTAATATCGATGTCACATTTTCTAAATAAATCATCAGTATAATTTCGAATGGGCTGCAGGTAAGAAATATTCTGTGCCCTTTTCGGAAAATCCGATTTAGCATCAAGAAAAATTTCATTTGTTACTGAATTTGATACAGAAAGACTTCTGGATACATATTTGGCTGTCGCTAGTTTGCGTTTCATCGTCAAGTGACAAGAGATTAGCTTCTTTATATGTTTTAAAGGTATTGGAATGCTGGAACACCAAGGGCTACTTTAATAGCTTTACTGTCTATACTTTGTAACCGCTTAAGTAATGTTTGAGAAGCTGAAAAATATACTTCCTGTCCGTAAATCAATTTTGAACGAACCAGACTAATAGAAAGATGCACAAGAGTTTGGGTATCTTGACCCCACGATTGTGCACTGATTATTTTTTTTTTTAGTAAGAGTTGGGTATCTCTGATGATTATTATTTTTTTTTTTTTTAAAGATAGCCTTTGTCTGGCACTATTTATAAGATATTCAATAAGAAAGCTCCAGTTTAATTTAGGAGTGAAATGAACACCTAAAAATTTAAAATTTATTGGAATATTGAAGAGTTTTATTTTCTAGCACAAGTTGAGGCAAAACTTTTGGATTTTTACCCATGTGTTAAATAACATTAATTGCGATTTTTCTCCTGATAGTTCTAGTCCATTTTCGTTCATGTATTTATTTAGTTTGTCAATTTCAATTTGATATAGTTTTTGTATATATATATGGTTCTCTTATTTGTCTGTTTTTAATGTTTGTGTTCATCCACATTGCAATATCATCGGCATATTGCACTACATGCATATTTTTTAGATAGTATTTTAGGAAGATCGTGAATGAAAATTGTAAATAGAATAGGTGCAATAATGGAGCCCTGAGGGATGCCGATGTCAATATCTTTAATAAAGAGCAGCATTTACCAACCCTAGTACAAACTGATCTCTCAGATAAGAAAGATTTTATGAACTGATACATTGCACCATTAATCCCAATATTTTTCAACTTATAAAGTAAACGAGAATGCCACACACTATCATATGCTTTTCTGATGTCAAAGAAAGTAGCCAGTGTACTTTTTCTACGAGCAAATTGTCTTTTAACATGACTTGCAAGTTTTACAAGGTGATCAATTGTACTACCTTTCTTGAAACCTGCTTGATTGTTGGGAATTATGTTATTCTTTTCGCAATAATGTAAAACGCGTTTTTCAACTATCTTTTCTAATATTTTTCCAACTTGAGATGTTAATGCTATAGGTCTGCAACTATCAATTGCAGACCTAGGCTTACCTTGTTTTGGAACTGGAATTACAACTATCCTCTTTCAGAAAGTAGGAAGAGTTCCATTTAACCAACATTTTTGGTAAAACGAGTGAAGTAATTGCTTCCAGCACAAAGGTAACTGGCATAACAACTGATAAGAAATTCCATCTAATCCAACAGCTGTCTTATTCGAGGAGAATGACATTAGTGCTTCTTTAAATTCTTTAAATGTTATAGATGCATTTAAGTAATGGTTTGGATCCGGAGTGGGATCACAATAAATATCCTTTTTCTCCTCTAGGTCTCTGTAACTTTCGGTATCTGTATGTAGTCTAGTTGATGAGTTATTTTCTGAAAAAGCTTGTACAAATGCTTCGTTTTCTCTGATGATGTTGGAATAGTATTTTTTTTAATTTAATAGGATATGAAGGTAATTCACTGTTTTGGTACCTTATTAGGTTCTAACTCACAGGGCGGGATTTATGCAGAATAGACTTTTTTTTTTTAATAATTTTTATCTTATCACTTACGCTATGCAACGGAACCTTCAGCTCATTACCTTTTTTAAGGACAAGACGTGGTGTCAACGTCAGACATGATCATTTTACGTGTATAGGCTATATATCACAATTAAAAAAAATATTGTTATTATAATTATCATTATTGTTATTATTATGAAAATGTACATAGCGCCTATTCTTCGCTAGAGACCAAGCTCTAAGCACTTTACAATCCACACTCGTTTACACCTGTGCCCCTGCCGGCTGAAGAGCTGCCATCTGGCACTGCATTCAGTCGTTTCCTGTGTCATCCAGTCAATATTATTCAATATCGTTCTCTCAAGTTCCTTACTTCCTTCCTTCTTTCCATTTCACACGCAGGGTGCATTACTATGTGTAACGTGTCATCCATATCAACGGCCAAACTGGCCTTCTCTTCCGAAAGCTGGTAATGGGATTTTAAGTGTGTGCAAGATGGTTATGCGTGCGTTCACGCACAGAACCTCGCTTTACAGAACCAATGTTAACTCTGGGGAAAAAATTCCCCAGCACGAAAACGGTATTATTATTTAAGTTATTTATTTATGTATTTACTTACTTGTTTATTTGTTTTTGTTTTTTACCCATTTATTTATCTATATGTTTCTTTATATGTCTATTTTCTCTATCTAGTTATTTATCTATTCATTTACTTATGTGTTTATTTATCTATTCATGTATCTATTGTTTACTTACTTATCTACTTATCTATTTTTTTCTATTTCTGTCCTTCTTCATTTATTCATTTATTTATTCATTCATGTATTTATTTATCTATTTATTTTGCCTGGTGTATATCACTGGGGCCCACGTGTCTCTGAGACAATGAAGAAAACCTTTCTCTTTAAGTGCCATTCGTCACATTCCAGAAAGGAGCTGATATAGAAGCGAAATTGGAAACTAGCTTTCCCTTACAACTCAACAGTTCCAAAAAGCGAACACACACCTAGTTCTGAGCGTTTGGTTTGGGGAAATGGAGCATCTTTTACACCTCTCTTTGAAAAGATTTAATGACACCCATTGAACTCATAGACCCTAGGAAGTGTAATTTCTGTGGATATCTTTAACAGACAAAGCGAGACTGTTGTTGTTGAGTGTAAACAACACTCCTTTTCAATACATTTCTGCGGATATCTTTAACAGACAAAAACGAGACTGTTGTTGTTGAGTGTAAACAACACTCCTTTTCAACACACAAGATAGTCACATCACCTAGCTCTGGACCCTAGATTATCATCAAAAAGAAGTGCAGAGAACTTGACCATGATGAGTTCACACACCATGAAGAAAAAAATTGTTGCAGCAACTGTAACAAGGCCGAGAGGCACATGTGTCCAATAGAAACGACCCATACGAGCACTTTGATGTTGTCTTTGTCTTTGCCTTCTGGTTTAACAGGTATTTTGCAACAATTCTTGGCCAGTCCAGTTTGGCGAAGAACATGCCTTTACTCAAGTAACGGATGATTTTTTAAACATCAGGGATCAGCGTGAAAAAAACAGTCTCTTTGATAAAGCTTCTGAAGTCAATTCAGAATCTAACACTGCCGTTTTACTACATGCCAATGCATTGGGTAAATGAATGGGAAGATTTTGCGTTTCGATGACGTTCAGGTTCTTTCTATTCTTTTCCTCCATCTCTCGGGACACAAATGGAAACGGCAAGGCCTTAACTGTACAGGGTCACGACAGGTCAACTGAGTTTCATGAAAGACTTCAACTTCTGCGCAATCAGAATTCCATGAAAGATTTCCCACTTCTGCACAATTAGGAGTGTCAGAAACTACGTATTTCAAATCATAATCACATCTTTAGATCTCAGTTGCCTGAGAAATTAACATCAGACTGTATATGCGACACAGTTTCTTTTCTAAGAGGAGTGTTAGCAGAAGAATCACACCAGATTCACCATCAACTTTACTCACGGGCAGGATTAACATTAACCCTCTCACACAATCAATGACAGGTAAGTCATTATAGACATCATCAACTTCACTCACATATGTACGGGCAGGATCAACATTAACCTCACAATCAATGAAAGGTAAGTCATGACAGACACCAGCAACAGGACAACACATTTGTGAACCAGTGTCTGTGACTCAACAACGCCGTCCTCATGGACAGAGAATGCAGCAAGAGAAGACACATCGCCTCGGTGCTTTGGGAGCCTGCAATCATGCTAAAGATCTTGTTTTCCTTCTTTCCTATAGTTATTTAGTAGTCACATCCCATAACATCCGTCAAAATATGAGGACCACACCAAATCATCAACAACAACATGTCTGCTGAACTGTCTGCTGAACACCTGTGTGTTTGTTTAACTTAAATGTTCAGGTGACAGCGTTCGTCATAGCATGTTTGAGTGTTTCCTTTGTGGTTTTGACATTAACAGCCTCTATCGTGTCTGCCAAGATGTCATAAGAAATCTGTTGGTACAGAGGTTAATCATCCTCACCAGTCATTTGGCCGTTACCTAACCGGTATCTAGGTGTTTTCAATCCAATTCAATTCAATTTCAATTCAAGACACTTTATTTTCTTTCATAAGAACTTTGTGTTGTGGTGGGAACACATATACACATGACCTATGAGTACACAACATTGAATAATGTAAAATGTGCAAAATGCACTCACACCTGCACATGCCCACAAATGTAATAACAATATAAATAAAAAATAAGGCTATTTTTCACATAAAACTAATCAATAACTCTACCCAACATACACTCCATTTTATATCAAGTCAATTTAATAAAATCAGCTGTACGCTTAAATAAACCGTAAAAAAGGGGCGCGCGCGCGCGCACACACACACACACACACACACACACACACACACACACACACACGCACGCACGCACGCACGCACGCATGCACGCACACACATACACATACACGAGCGCGCGCGCGCGCGCACACACACACACACACACACACACACACACACACACACACACACACACACACACACACACACACACACACACGCACACACACGCACGCACGCACACACACATACACATACACATACACGAGCGCGCGGACGCGCGCGCGCGCACACACACACACACACACACACACACACACACACACACACACACACACACACACACACACTACAAGGGTGAGAACTGAGATAATTTTAAAATCATTATCACTTGATTATCACCCCCCTCCCCACACAACATCTACACTCTCATTCTCTCCCCACCACCCCTCCCCCCCCCATCCCACCCCTCTCTCTCTCTCTCTCTCTATCCCAGTGTCCCCGTCATCTCTCCCTCTATCTTTATAACGACATCATTGAACATTCACTCAGGATGGTCAGGTCAATCATCATTCAATTCACGGATTGAAATAGGCAAAAGCCTGCGATTCAGTCTGTTGGTTTCGCATTTCAGTTGCCGGAATCGTCTATCTGAAGGCATCTTTTCATGAAAGGGGAACAGAGGATGGGTTTCACAATCTTTGCAGCTTTCTTAGGCACTCTTTTTTCAAACATTTCTCCAAAACTTTGTTGCTTAACACCAATAGTCTTACCATACCGTTTCAAATCTTTTCCAGCAAGCATTTGTTCTTCACATTTAATCCACCATACCAACACTAAAGATGAAAAAGTGATCATAGATTCAATATTGCTTCTGTAGAATGCTTTTAAAACGTCACAGTTAACTCCAAGGTATCTCAATTTCTGTAAGCAATACACTCTTGACTGACATTTTTTTTTTTATACAGAGAGAGAATTAGAAGTGAATGTAAGTTTGTCATCGGTAGCAGAACCTAAGTACTTATACTCAGTCACCCTTTCAACCTTGGTACCTGAGATCAGTAAATCTGGAATAGGATCAGCATTTCTTCGGAAGTCGATGATCAGCTCCTTTGTTTTCTGGACTTTCTGGAACAACAACGCACAAACTTATCGACAGGTACAAAATTCAAAGAAACGCAGAAATAATTTTAGTAAAGAGATAATTGATTGAATTATAGAAAGTTCACAATAGCTCCAAAACACTGAAATCAAGATTAAGCATACAAATTTCAGTCACAAAAACATTAAATTAACTTTAACTGTTATGTACAGTGAATTATCGACGAGTCAAAAAAAAACAGCCGGCAAACTGAAAGATCAGTTTCTTCCAAAGCAGTTCAGGCAAACAGCTTGCAGCACTACCCCTACACATTCTGTTGATGAATATTCACCCACCCACCCCCCCATCCACTATCAGCAACTATGATAAGAATACTGGGGAGTAAGGGGATGGTAGGGATAAGGCAGAAGAGGGGAATGAGGGCTGGGGGGAATGGAATGGAAAGGATTCATTTGTTTTTTCACGATCAGCGCAATGAATAGACCATAGTATATAGTACATGCAAATCCATTACTGTTACATGAACAAATGGCATTGAAATACATACGATCTTGTCCCCATACAAGAAAACACGAGGTGCTAGGTTTTAAAAAGCTTGCTGTTGTGCTAGAATTTGAGAGGCCATATTGTTTATTAACTGCACAGCAAAAGGATAAAGCAGATCCCCTTTGATGCTAGAGCCTTGGGCAGGGAGGTCGGCACATAGATATTGGAGTACTTCAGGATTGTTGTACATTCTGCTGGCAAGATTTGTGTTCTCAACACTGGGAACACTTTTTTTCGTGACTGGGAAACAGAGGAGAAATCCTTTGCGTGTTATGATGCATGTGGTTAATTTCCTGTTTGTTTACACCGGAATAGGAGATCATTGGAATTTGAGGATACTGCATGGCTCTCTCATTAACATTAACAGGGAGAGGAAACAGGTATGGAAAGGCCGGTTGCTGGGGGAAGGACTTCTGTCTTAGGTCTCTCTAGAGAGAGAGACTTGGGGGCCGGGCCATGGTGGTGGGGAGAGGACAGCTCTCTGATGGCTTCAGGATAGAGGAATGGGTGGGACGGGGCTCCCTGGAGAGAGACGGAATCATCCTTTATGTCCCCAGAACGAGGGAGATGGAGGGGAGGGGCATGATGATGGGGGAAAAGACTTCTGTCGGAAATCCTGGGGATAAGGGAACTGATGGGGTGGAGCATGTTGTCCAGATACAGGCCTCTGACCGACATGTTCAGAAGGGAACTGGTAGGGAGGATTTTGTTGACGGGAACTCATGCCCTGGTCAACATTGACCGGAGAGGGAAGTGTGCGATTAGGGACTTGCTGATGGGGGAATGGCATTGCATGCTGCAAGCGTTGTTTGGGAAGTGACGGGAATGATGGGTAGAGGAGGAATGAGGGCATTCTCCATGATCAGTGACCTGTGAATACAGCTGTTGTACATTTTCTCTGGTCACTGACATAGGACGACATCTCGGACCTGGGGAAAACGACTGTT
>JADBJO010020187.1:0-31767 GCA_016801955.1 Conus betulinus | reverse complement strand
ATGGCAAAATGAAGGTCTTGGCCTGGAAAAGACAAAAAACCCCCAAAAAGTCTGCAAAAGTTCTGGTATTTGCAGTTACATTTCTGTATGAATCCCTGTAATAGATATGAAACAAATGTTGAAACACCTCTGATTTTTCTATGTAGCCCGCCCATACCTCCATTCTTATCCTTTCTGCACCTTAACTTCTTTCTTTGATGTACATCACCGAGTTTTTTGCACCATCGCTTTGATGCAACTGCCCTCTTTTATACATCACCCTAGCTGTGTGAAAGACACGTTTAAACACCCTCCTTTTTTTCACTCCATCAGGGTGTATCCTACTTAGTATATTTTAGGTACAATGGTCTATTATGAACCCCAGCCATTGGACGCTAAGGATAGCCGAACATGTAAAATGCGAATTTTGTCTGTTTCATAAGTGCTGAGTTCCTCCTCATACAGGGTCTTATATGAACGCAACAAAATCTTTCACCTCTTTTGTTGCTAGTGCCACCTTGATTTTAAAACACAGTCTTTGGTATATATTGACTTAGGAAATTTAGTCTAATTTGGGCCGTGAAGTCTAAATGAAAAGTTTAATAAATTGGTTCTTTTTTTCTCAGAAGACAACCCTGGCCTGGCCGAATGACTTCTGTGTTGTGTTTGTTCCAACCGTTTGCAAGGACATGGCTCGTGTGTTCTGACGGTCTTGACCCAGAGCCAGTGTGCTAATGCCTTTCGCTCGGTCACTGTTGGTCGCAGGTGTGTTTAATGATTTCGCTCTGCTTGTTAATGCAGGCCCCTCCCCCGGTGCTAATGACCTTCACTTTGTGTGTTGGTCGCATGTGTGTGCTACATGACTTACACTCTTTTGTTGTTGGTCGCAGCAGGGGTTTCTAATGACTTACTTCACTTTGTGTGTTGATCGCAGGGGCCCCTGTGCTAATGCACTTCCCTCTGGCTGTGGGCCCCTTGTTGTTGCAGGGTGCTAATCTACTTCTCTGTGCAACCGTTGATTGCATGTGTGCTACATGAATGAGACTGCACGCCCGTCTGTTGATTGCAGGCTTTGTTAATTACGACTGTTGTGCTCCCTGATTGCACCCGGTGTGCTAATGAAACGTCCACTTTGTGGTGTTGACTCAAAGGTTCTCTCATAAGTCTTACCACCCCCCCTTTGCTGTTTGTTTGCCCCTGCTGTGCCCTTGCCGGGCCGTCACGCCATGAACCCCTTGGCATGGCCCTTCTGGCTGTGCTGGGCACGTGGTGGCCCATGGCTTACTTTAACTTCCTGTACGACAACACCCCTCTGTGGGGCTGTGAGCATGCTGGGAAATCACCACCACACACCCACACCCTCTTCCCTCTCCCCAGCATGGGCATATTCCCACACCCGGACCCGCTGGCCATCGCGAGGTGGGCCTTGGTTTTCGTGCGTTGTTTTCAATCCATCAAGTGAAGTCACAGTCCAGCATGGACTCGGAGCACGAGCTACTGGAACGTGTGCTCTATTTGGGCATGGGCAGGGAAATTTGACTGTACAAACTGTGGTGTGGGTTGCACTGCTCTGAGGGGGCAGAGGTTGGGGACTTCCGGTTGGGACAGCAACAAAAAAAAAAAAGGAAAAAAAGACAAAAAAAAAAAATCGGCATTCGGAGAATTTAGAGAAGAGAAGCACCATGACTTCTGGTCTTATTGTTTGCCAGCATCGGCCTCCATGCCCTCTGCATCTTAAGGGTATAGCACTTCCTATTTGCACTTCAGTAAAGGGTATATTATCCCACCGCAATTTTACTCTGCACTTCAGTGACCCGACCCCCGACCTATTAGTTTCTACTCCCGCACATAAAGTTTAAGGTTAGACTATGTGTTGTTTTAGTATGCATCAATAGAAGTGGTTTACAAGTACTTGCTTGAATCTGAAAGTATAATACGGTTGGCGGCGTTCCAAAACACCACATGGGTACAAATTTTCGTCGCCCTTTTGTCTACACCGATCTCTGACCTCCCTGCTAGGGGATCCACTGGACACTGCCTAGGCAGAGTGTGCCACAGACGAGTCCACTGGGGCGCCCGGCAGGGGCTGGTTGACACAATTTGTTTCAAGGATTTGAGCTAGTGATAAAGAGTTGTCGGTGTTTGTTCCCCCAGTCATCATGGTCGATACCTACCCCCGGAAGCTCGAGTTAGGGGACAAATAAAAAGCTGCGACACACCAACACCTGCCGCACAACTGAAACCTCTGCCCGCTTTCAGTTATGTGGATCTGTCATGATTAAAAACAAAAAAAAAACAGCCAAATAATTAGCAAGAATGAATCAGTGATCCATAAACAGCCCAGTAATTGGTATACATTAGTTAAATAGAGAAAGAATTTGGGTTTCAGATTCTTTTATCTTGTTAAAGTTTATTGCGGAATTTGACCTAACTGTTACTACATTTAAGTCACTGGGGACTAGTTTCAGTTTTCCAAACATAACAGCGCAGTACACTTTTGTCAGTGGAGATTATCGTCTGAGAGTGTCGCTAGTCGCCGGTTCTGCTGAAAAGGTCAAATCACTCGTCTTAAAACACGCACATACCACCCTCCCTCCTTCCCTAACTCACTGCATCTCCAACCAACCCCAGTATCGTTATCAATTGATAGGCAGCTCCTCCTGTAGAGAGAATTTGATTTATTTTTTTTGAAACCTAAAGGCTTTGACATTCTTGAGTCGTTTTCTTCGGTCGCCACACTAGTGCTTGAGACCAAGGGCGATCTGTTCAACGAGATCCCCCGCGACTGGGCAGTCAAAAACATGGAGCAGGCACATCGAAGCATTTATTGGCAGCTGCAGCTCTTGATGCGCGGTGGACCCATTGTGACCACTCACGCAGTACAGTACAAAGCGGATCAGAGTGTCAGACAAACAGTTTTTTCAAGCTCGTGGATCAGGTCCATTTTGAGACTTGTGACATCATTGTTACGGTTATGTCAACAACAGCAGCATCAGGCTTAGACAAGCCGGAACATCCTTTGCCCAAATTAAACATTATTACTAAATAAAGTTAAAATATATTTTCACTGTTTATAGGGACAAGAATAACCCCTACTGAATAAATGCCAAATGGATTCCGCTAGGGGTTATATCAGGTAAAATGGTTGGTACTATTGGCAGCATGGTGTGGAGTCCATGAACATGTACATTATTTTACCTATGGGCCAGCTGAATGTTTCTCTTTCAGGGTTGGATTGTTTACTGGATGTTAGTTCTTTTTACTCTGTGGGTATGTGTCTGGTTTCAGGTTGGATTGTTTTACGGAAATGGTTTTTTAAACCTCGTGGTGTAGTATGTGTCTGGCTTTTGTTCAGCAGTCATCTGAGAGTGCAAAGCTTTTTTGTCCTCATGGACAGCATGTGTTTACAGTGGTTAAAATGTTCTGTCAGATGAGCATGTTGCGATGAATTGTGGACTGTTCAGTCACATTCACAAACAGTTTCTGTGGGTTTGATGGGTCTGGTCCCCAGTGTGCAGTTCCATGAGTGGAATGTCGGGTTATTTGAACATATAATCGTATATGTCGGTGTACTTGGCCGAAAAAATGAATCGGGTATCGGATGTGTACACGAAGATGTGCGCGACTATGCTTCGTGACTTTGGAGGGTGGAAAGTGTGTTTCGAGGGAAGGCAGGTCGACGATGGGAGGGGGGTTGGGTGGGGTGGGGGGGGGGGGGAGGGATAGTATCAGGACTTGTGGGATGATAGGGGGGAGGGTCTAGTAATCAGACCTTATGGCAGGAGGAGGGGGGGGGGGGGGGGCGGTGATAGTAGGATCAGGACTTCTGGAAGGAGGGTGGGGGGCGCGGGGTGGGGGATAGTACAAGACGTGTGGGAAGTCGGGGTAGGGGGAGGGGTCTAGTATCAGGACTTGTGGAAGGAGAGGGGGGTGGGGGGGGTGGGGAATGGTATATAGTATCAGACTTCTGGCAGGAGGCGTGGTGGGAGTTCGATGTTGCGATTGTAGTGACTATCAGTTTTTTGGCCTTGTTAAGTGCACCGTGTATGAGTTGTCTGAGTGCAAGGCATCACTCCCTTAGCAATGTTTCTGATGCACGCCCAAAACCCCCCGGTGTCCTCGACAAACGTGACACCGGGTGCACACAGGAAGTCGGGACATGCCGGTGGGGATCCACCCCGGTCCTCAAACAGCTACTCCGGCTGTGCCTGGCCAACGGAGGCCCCCCCCTCCCCCCCTCCCCCCCTCATGGACACACCTCCCCGCTGTCTATTTTGGGCCCGGTGCGCGGAAGCTTCATGTAGGACACCAAACTCGTGACCACGTAGCGCCCTGATTTGGTCGTTTATTTGTATATCATTGTTACCGGTGCAGTCCTGTCCTACTCCTGTGAAGGTGCACGTCAAGTAAAGTCAAGTCAAGCAGGTAAACTTTTATTATCTCAATTTGAGAAAATTAATTGTGGTCACCACACATTCACAGCAAAAAACAATAATTAGCACATTACCCATTTTCTCCACATATGACATACATTCATATAGAGGAATTTGGATTTCAATTAAAACATCTTCTCGGTTCAAGAAATCAATGGACAGGGGAATAAAACTTTGTGTAAATCTGACACTGCAATGATGGTACTGCAGGCCGAGATGGAAAACAATCCTGCCAAAACAAAAATTTTTAGCTGCTTTTCAAACCAAACAATGAACAAGACCAACCACAAGACTCAACATAACCGAATTCAACCTTTTTAGTCTTCTTCAGGTAAAAAACAATATAGCACTCTACATCTGTACGCCCGCCGAATTCAATGAGTGTAAATGTCTTCTTTTCGTTTGTTGGCAGGGGGCAGAACCCGCCACAACACTGAAGATTGGCCAGACCTCGTGTTGTCCGCTAGCACATCAGGGGTCTGTAGAAGACCTACGAGGGTCAAAATGCCTTGTGTTTTGTCTTGTGATTCATTTGTTCATTTTTGCGTCGACACAAGTGCTTCTAGATTTTGTTCTAAATGCATCTGTACAGAGGGGCAAGTTACTTTTCGGTGTCCTCCACCTTAGATACTTCCCGCCACTTACTTGCCCCTAATTGGAATACCATATGCTCATTTACCTGACTTACCACATTCCAGCGGGAGAGAGACAACTGTTTCGTTTTTTTTAGTTGTATGCCCTTGTAAGGATGTGTAATGCCAGCTAACTCTAACCTCGCTTCAGACTTGCGGCATGGCCTGTCGCGATGTGCACGAAACCTGCCCTCCCTGTCGCCCCCGTGACACTTCAGATTGGGATCGGGTTTTGTACCATTTCATCTCGAATGTGTGGTGAAGCAGAGTGTGTTTGTAACTCCCAGCGAGTGAAAGGCGAAAGTACGATCATCTCCCTTCCTTCTCTTTGGCCTGACAAACGGCACCACCAAGAAAGAAAAAGTGCGTCACCGCCCCATTTATTAGCGTACTTGATCTTAACAGGTTAATGTACCATATTCACCAGGCGTGCCACTAATCTGGTTCGCAGTCTTGTCATCATTTCACACCACAACATGCACATAACTCACACTACAGACTTTTTGTGGTGTTTCAGTTTTTGGTATGTGCTGATAGAAGAGGAAGGCTGGTTTTTTCATAGTACTTGATCCCAACAACACTAGTGAAAATACATACGTAAAGCCATGATTTTGATAATCTTTTTTCATAATTCTAGGTATAGTACAACTTTAAAAAAAACTGCATAGGAAACGAAAAGTCATGAATGAACTATGTACTTTCTTTCAGTGTCATATTGCATTTTAGAAATAGTGTTACAAACTTAGACGATACATTTTTGTGTGTTAGGAAAAGATCGAAGCATGAATATATAGAAGTGGGGCTTTGTTCTCTCTCATCTTTCTGCTTCTTCTTTCTGTACTCTTTTTACCATGCATAGAACTACCACGACCATTCCAGCATCTTAATCATCGAGTGGGATTTCAGCTATTTCGATAATCACTGAGGCAGAACGTTTACATTTTTCAAAAGTGTCGTGAGACTGATACCAGACTGTTGATCACTGGTGGAAGTCTTTTTGCATATCTTCACATTAACACGATCAATTGAGATCAGCTTCAACCGTTACATGTTTTTCTGTTCTAGTTTATGACTGCCTGTCCCTGTGTATTCCATCGGAAGACCCACACCATCCGTAGTTTCGATTCTGAAATCTCCTGTGTGACTTCTGTCCTGGCGTTCCACACACCTACCTTGGGCCCACCCGGACACCCCACCCACTCGACCACGCGTCCCCCTCACTGCCCAAAAGTGATCCCTTGGTCGGCCTACCCCCCCCCGGACACCACACAACGACCAACCCCCCACTCGCACCCTACCCGGAACCAAAGGCCCCCCCAAAGCAACCCAGCACCACCACCATGCGCACCCGACCAACTCCACCGGAGCCACCCGCACAACTGAGGTGAACGTGGAGACCACACACGCATCCAACGCCCCACCTGGTGCACAAGCCGAACGCAAGAAACACTCACTCATCGTGCCGGGCGGTACGGGCTGTGTGTTGGGCCAACGGCCCAGTACCCCATCGCCGAGCATGCCGTGGCCCACCTCATTCGCAATACCCACAGGAAAGAAACGTTAGCCGGTTCGGCCAATCCACATCACTCCCGTGGCCTGGTCAGTTTTCTTCTTATTGTTTTGTTTTGTTGTTTTGGTTTTCCAATGTTTAACTTCTGTTTCACGCTCAACCCTCACAAGAGGTTTACCTGTAATTTGTTTCTGTTTCATCCTGGTACTTGTCCCTGACTATGTTCAGGATCGAAACTGGGACCAGTCCAGCCTTGTTTTTTTGTAAGCCTAATTTGGTAAAGCATTTAGTAGTAAGTCCACCAACCTAGGGGACAGACCAAAGTACAAAGCAAAACAGTGCGTTTCAACCTCTCAGTCGTCCTCAGGCAAGATAAACAACATTTAGGACAATGAAAATGAAGAATGAGCAATCACGTATCTTCTCACATTCTGGCGCAAGATGAGCATAGGTTTGTTAATTCAGTAGAAGCAATGTTTTCATTGTTGACCACCCCATGTACAACTTTTGGGAACCCTGTGTTGTCAGCGTTTTGGAACATTGTTTTGTCGTTTTAAACTGTTATTGCATGTGTTGAAAACATTTTTGTCTTAAGTGCTTCTGCATCCGCCAAACACAGAACAGGACAAATCACTAGACAAAAACGACGCGTTCAACCTCTTATGTCTTCTTCTGGCAACATTCAACGACCATCTTGCAATGAATTCAATGAGCTAAGTGATGATTGCTTGTTCTTCATTTAGTTGTCGAAGGTGTTGTTTTCTTGCCTGAAGTAGACCACTGGCAGATGCAGTACTTAGATTTAAAAGGGGGAAAAGGAAAAAAAATGTGTTTAGGTTTTCCTGCCATTTCTTCCTGCAGTCGACTCACTAGCAACCAAACTATTGTTGGTTTTTTTCTCTGTTTGTTAGTCTTTTCAAGGCAGAAAGGCAGTGCAGGCTACCACCGGTTCATGTTGTGGCGGCCGAGTGCAGGAATGCACTTAAAAAACCAAAACCCAAACTCCTTCTGTTCTCAGGTCGTGATGCCCGGCCAGGTCCTCTGACACGTGATGCTGGCTGGCAGAAGCGGGCCGTTCCCTACGACATTGTGCTGGAGATGGACGAGCTCTGAACGACGACTCTCCTGAAAACGACCTGGCTTTGGTCATTCGCGAGCGCACAAAGACACGGTCAACCTCATGCGGACCGAGAGAGGACCCGAACTCCATCATCGCTGGCATGCCTGTGCTCACGAGTGTGGCTGGCCCCAGGGAGGTCTGTGACAGGCGAAGTTTTTGGGTTTTTTTGTTTGTGTGTGTGTGTGTGTGGTGTGTGTGTGTATGTGTGGGTATGTCTTTGTGTGGTGTATTTGTCTCCTACCCTCTCTAGTGTATCGGTTTCCAAATATTGTGGCAGATTTCTGCTTTTTTATGCCACTCTAGCTGAAACTTAAAATCTTCCGCTCCATAACCCCCTTCCTACTGCATTTATGCTGTCTTCCCCCATTTCAAAAGAAAAGAAAAAAACGCCCAAGAAAAAGTAACCCCCCTCCCCCCTACCCCCTCCCCTACCACAACCACACACACACACACACACACCACACACACCTCACCACACCATATATAATAGGCTCTTGCAATACCTCTAAACTGGACATAAATCATTAGTTGACGATGAAAGGAAATTTGTAATGTAATCAGTTTGCGCTGCTGAGAGTAAGCACAGCCGGAATTACCCCCGCCCCTAGCCGCCCCGGTTTGCATTGGATTGACACACGGACACGTTTATGCGCAAGCCAAGTTGTAAGGTTACTGCGCAGAGGTACGGTACAGTGCGACGCACCTACTGTGGAGTGACCACGTACTTGTTTGTGACCCGAGCGTGATTTCATTAGTTTGTGAAGTCCCCCCCCCTTTCCCCCCGCGTAGGATTTATGACAAGCACTGTAGATCAGGTGAACCAGACACTGCTATTGATGACCAAGCACTGTAGGACAGGATGGAATCACACAGCACAGACCATATTTAAGAGTATACAATACCCGGGAGGCCCAGATACCTTGGACCACCCGGTGGAATCACCAGTAGTCAGCATGCATTAGTCTCAAAACTACCCGGGAGGCAATGCAAAAAGACATTACGGGTGAAAGGAAGTTTATTTTGAACTTGACGCGACAGCACTGGCTGCAAAGTGCCAGATTGGACACAAAAAAATGTTCAGATTTGATTTTGCTTGATAGACGTGCCAGGGTGCATGTTGAATTAGACGCTTTCGGTCTTTGATCACAATGCGGAGAACAAGACCCAGTTCCGACACCCACCGTGTGATTGATGCGCTGATGATGTGTGCAGGTCGTGATCATGTGAAGCGTTCCCTGGGCGTGGGCTACGCCGCTGTCGAACTAACCCCGTCTTCTTTCAAGGAGAAAACATCAGCCATGTTGCTAGGGTGACGCCACAGAAAGGACCTCGCGATGCTCTTTGACCAAATTGAAGCAGGAATACGATGAATAATGCCATCGTTGAGTTAGATTTTTTTTTTTTTTTTTTCGAACAGTTTGCTTCAGGTTGATGTTTGGACGTGTACCTGATAATGTAGTGAGGCAGAGAGGGTTTGAACAAAAATTATTACTATTGCTAACACTGGAGATGTTGTAATGTTTGCTATATATGACGGAAGAGTTGCGAGGTTCTGGACAGACGGAACGGGACTGGATCCAGCCTGCTCTGTGCTTGCTCTCTGTAAAAACCACCTGTTGTGACCTTGGCCATGCTTTGCATAATTGTGTCCCTTGACTGCACAAAGGAACAATTCAGAAGTATATACTTATGCTGATACACCAGTTGTGAACCTTGTAAACACCCCACGGTCGGGGGAAGAAGAAATCCCTTGATATTGAGTTTGACGAACTAAGTTTAATTTTACCCAAAAAGGTCACGTTTTCATGGGGAAAAGAAGTAATTCTTGGACTGGTTAGTTTGTTAAGGGTGTAATTTGCTTTCTAATGAAGTCATACTCGTTCACATCATCTGGAAAAGATGGTAAGCACCTGGATTATTGGTTGGGTTCTTCATTGCCACAGAAGTCTTGGTGAGGGGGCAATTAGGTTCAGCATTCAGATGGGGGAGGCGAAGGGCGGGTACGTTTTAGATCAATGGCTTGGAAGATGTGTGGCGTCCAAAAGTTTTGTTGTGGACTTGTCGGGAAATGGAAGAAAAGTGGTGAATTTGCCAGTCGAAAAAACACCGGGAGGGACAACCAAAACATTATGCGAAGATGAAATGGGGTGTGTTGTGTCGCTTTGTCGTGAAGGGAAGAAGTAGGGGGGGATGAACCACCGTTGGCGAGGGCTTTTGACGGACAATAGTGTGTGGTAGAAATCATAGTGCCTTGTGTACTGCCGTGGTCTCAAACACCCGTGAGGGGCATTACAACCTTAGCGTATCTCTTGTATTGACTGGTTTGCAGAACAGTGCGGTTGATGATCGTTTAAAGACACACAAACTTTGCTTACAAAAAAAAAAAAAAAAAAAGTGCATTATACAAGGATTTCATGCTTTTTTTTTGTGTTTTTTTTTTTTGAGAGTGTGAAGTGGAATATCTTTCTTTGGGCAAAAGAGAGTTCTTGTCTTTCTATTTCGACATTTTTGCTTTAACAAATAGAACTTCGATTGATTGCAATACAGCCTGGGATAATCTGACGCCTTCATCTCTTTTCTCGGTGGGGTATGTGATGCCAGCTTTGAAGGAAAGACGACGAAAACGTTTTCACGCAGCGCCGATCTGTAGCCAGCCGAATTTGATTGGTTTTGATTAAAAAGAAAAAAAACTTTAATTGATCAAACGAGACCCCCCTGTTTGAATAAAAAAAAAATCAACATGTGATAAACTTTATGGTATGATTTACCCATGAGGCATTTGTGTGGTAAAAGAAAGTATAATGACAGACTTGTACATCCCCCCCCCCCCCCTTGCCAGCGAATATGGTACAGGTCTTGCTTGATATAGACTTTGCTGTACATTCTGCATGTTGCTTCGCAGTGTCATAACTAGAGGATGAGTTGAGGGGGAAGGGTTTTTCTTGTATCAGAGACGTCCAAGGTATCCAGCACAGCTACTGGTGTCTTGTCGTGACAGAAGTGAAAAGAACACAGAGTTTATTATTTTTTTTGGTTTTTTATTTATTCTGTGTATGTGTTGCCTCCTCTTCAGTGCTCTGTCCTAGTCGTTCCCCTCATCTAAAGATAGCCCACAGTGTCTCTGAGTTGCCCCTTTCATGACCTCCCATAACAATCACTCACGGTGGGTGGAGGGGGGGGGGAGGGGGCGGTGGTAAAGGTTGGGAGGGGGGATGGGCTAGGGAGGCGAGTTCAGCCAGTGGTTGGGATATCTACCTTTCCTGGTTTTTCTGATCAGTGCCAGAATTGGGATTAAAGAAGACTATTCAACATGATCCAATCATCAGTGACGTATTGATTTAGTGACCTGTGTCGTCCTATGTCTGTTCTCCCAGGTATCCAGTCAAATGTTAGAGTCATTCAATATTGGCATGGCGACGGACAATGATTGGCCTGTCGATGGTAACATCATTACGGGCACAGTTTTTAATGGATTAAGACATTAATATGGCAGAAAGCTTTGTAAGCTGATAGGCTGTGGGTAGAGATCAGCAGTCACTCCAGGTGTCACATGATTGACTGGCCGACGACACACCAGGCGTATGGAGAAGGCAGAAATATGTGTGCACGATGTGGTTGTAGGTGTGCGCGGAGTTGTTAATAAATAATAAATAATGTGGAAGATTCTAGACTACCAGACCAGACTGTGATCCTGATTCGTTCTTCGTTGACCCCGTGTCTGATCGTCTTTTTCTCTGTTTCTCACTCTCTGGCCACCTGGTCATTATGTCATGAATGTCTTTACCTTTTCTTTCTTGTCAGCGACACAGATGGTAAATCCAAGATATTACCACCATAGTTATCTTGGATGTGTATGGACCCACTTCCGTGAGTGCAAGATGGTTATGCACATTTACACTATGATTATCACATAGGGCACAGAGGGGCGATAGTCACAGACATACCACCATGATTATCACATAGGGCACAGAGGGGGGTAGTCACAGACATTACAGGGGCAATCTTAAAATAGGGACATAGGGACACCAAGGGGGGGTAGGGCGTCTACAGAAATTACACAGCATTATCACATATCGGGCACAGAGGGGTGGGTAGTCGCAGACATTACACACTACACCATGATTATCCCTTAGGGTACAGAGGGGGTAGTCACAGACATTAACACCATTGATTACATCATAGGGTAAGCAGTGGGGTAGTCAGACATTACACCATGATTATCACAGACAGGGGGGGTAGTGGTAACCACAGACATCCGTTTGTCGTAAGAACGGAGGTCAGCTTATCACATAGGGCACATAGGGTAGGTCACAGACATTACATTGGCAATTATTACAGACGGTATACAGATGTTGCATGATCGATCACAAACTTCTGCAAGCACAAAACATGCACATAGTTACCACAGACATAATTACACCACATTACATTTACCCAGGCTTACACAGGCATTACAGTCACCATAGTTAACCCGACAGACTTTACACAATGGTCATCACAGATGTTGCACAGTCAGTATGATAAATTTTGTAGGATAGTCATCACGGATAACACACCACAGTTTATCACAGATATTATGGTTATGGATTTTACACGGTTTGCAGTTCCGCATGCTGCATGCGTATGTCTTACCACAGAAAACCACATTTTTGCCGCGATGGCAAAATACACAAAATGCACAATCTGGGAACCTTGAGAAACAACTACGCGTAAGGTAGATTTGTCTCTGCATTACAAAAATTTTTAAATGTGATAAGTGATCACGAAAGCCAGCAAATGCACTATAACAAAGGGGCAACAAAAGACCTATCCACCTTCCTGACCCAGCCCAGTGAGCAGAGCAGGGTGGACTGTGTTCAAGAGACCATGCTCCCTGGTGGGTCTCCAACCTCGACCGGGGAATTGTTGTATGTAAGTATAGCTTGTCCAAATCCAGCCTGTTCACTGTTGCGAGAAGATGATAAGCACTGGAAGCACTTGCATGAGTCAGACAGTGAACTTTTTTCAAAAAGTATGATGCTTAAAGAGTGTGATAAAGAGTGTGATGAAGGCCAAAGTGAGCAAAACACAAAACCAAATTGAGGGAAAAAAACAAAAACAAACGAGAACAAAAAAAGAAAAAAAAAAAAAACCTACCCTACTCATTTTGCCTCGGGAAACAACTTTGTACAGAACACAGTAACTCTACAAAGGTATTTTCACACAGAGAGAGATTTATTTCCAGCATTGACACTTATGTAAGCAACGCACACAAGTGCAAAAAAAATATATATGCAAATGTGACGACCACATAAAAGGATACCCATAATTTTAGGTCATATGATTAATTCACGTTTCTCTTCGATTACATCCTCCTTTTAATCACTCAGTCCGAGACTGTTTTAAAACTTGCTTCTTCCGGGCTTTTCTGTTAAGACACATTTGAAAAAATAATACGTAACAGAGCATGAACAACTGCAACAGAGATGCAATTTATGATGATAAGATCAACCCTCCACCTTGCTTCCTGGGTGCTGCAACAATATGCGCGCGCGCGCGCACACACCCCCCCACACACCACATTATCTCTGGAACCATTAGAACAATTCTAATGAAAAAATTTCTATGCGCTTTTCACAAAAAAAAAAAAACCAGGTAATAATTCACTCCAAGTCGGCACAAGTTTGATGTCCAAGCATCCCAGAGGGGAGGAAACAATCTGTTGTGTCGACTGAGCTGAAACGAAACGTTTACGAAAGAGTGGGTTCTGGTGGCTCAATTACTTTAAAAGAGTGTGGTGACCGGATTTTGTAGCCATGGAAAAGCATGGGTCTATGTGGTACAACTTCATCGGTGATGAAAATTTAAACTCTTGAGGGAGACTTTTTGACGAGTATTGGGTCCCCACCAGGACCGTAAGTCAGGAAAGTCGGGGGTTAATTAAACATCGTCTGTAAAAAAACACACAGTAAAGAGAATGTAATGAAAATGCATGGGTACTGAGCGACCTTCATTACACCGGGAGCTGGGTCAGGGGTCATATAAAAGCGACAATCTGGTGTAAGTTGAAAATATCACTGAAATTTGGAACCTTGTAGTCATCTCAACACACAACACACCACCACACACCCCACACACACAAACAAACACACAAACACACCACTCATAATTGTTATACATATACGTGAACTCCTTACACATGCAGACATACACTCTCTTCTCTTCTCTCTCTCTCTCTCTCTCTCTGCTCTATCGCTCTCTCGATTATACTCGTACACAAAAAACACACATAAAAGGTAAGAAGAGAGAGAAGAGAATGAAACAGGGGAATTCAGAATTTCGTTCATGTGGTGGCTTCTGCAATGCTGTACGCCTTCTTCGCTCTTTTGTGAGGGGAATTGAAGATGGCCGCCCGCGTTCTCTCCAAGGGCTTCGTTGCCAAAGAGACATGAGGGACTGACTGGTCAGTTCGATCTGGCTCGCCGACGATGTCAGCATGTGCACAAAACACCTCCTCCCCCTGTGGCTCTTTTTGATGTCCTGCGGAGAAAGAAAGGCAAGAAAGACAACGGCTGGAACCACAAGTATGTCCTGAATCGGGCGTCTGCATCTTCCAGAGAAAAAGGAGGACAATTAAGCAGAGGAGGGTGGGCGATGAAGTTTAAACAGTGGTGTGGACAGTCTTGAAAAACACACAAAGTCTTGAAAAAAACTGGATTCTGATCTCATCGTACACTTGTCCTGATTTGTGCATCTTCGTGTGTGCGTGTGTGTGTGTGGGGTGGTGTGTGTGTGTGTGTTTCACAAACAACCTACCCTCACTGCCATACTGTCTTATATTTAATTACAGACATTACTTGTGTGTCACGTACATACACTGTAGCCACAAGCACACTCGCAGATCATGGGATAAAGCCCCTCCCCCCCTCCCCGTCTCTCTCTCTCTCTCTCTCTCTCTCTCTCTCTCTCTCTCTCTACTCTCTCTCTCCACACTCACGATGTTCATGGACGCTGTCATAGAAGTGAAGGAACTTGGTGTAGGTCAGGACTGGAGTGAGCGCCATTTGGACAACAGAAGATAGATGGCGGACGTCTTGGGCGCCAGATGCCAGTTCGTCAGTTGCTGGGAGGAACAACACACACACACACACACACACACACACACACTCACACACATGTCACCAACATACTACACACACACATCACCACACACACACGCTCTAATCGTCACAGCTACAAAAAAAAACCAAAAAAAAACGTGACGTGATCACATGTTGAGATGATGACATGTCGACAAATTTTCACACAGAGAAACTGAATTGTTACGAGAAAGTTACCAATTTAGAACATCGGCTTACAAATTAAATGCACCGACCACGTAATGTGTTGAATCAGATCGCTGAACGGCCTTGATCTGAGGTTTGGAGTTCATATGTCGGCGGAGCGCTAGCAGTCAAAGATGGTTCTCACCAATGGCTTGGTTTCTGCCAAGTCTACCAGCGAAGTATAGTGTGTGTTGGGTGCATAAATAAAGAAACGACGAAATAACCCAGAGAGCACCAGCGATGGACGTTGGTTTACTCTCCGCTTAAGTCGTTGTCAGCTGAAAACGTGGTGATGGGGGACATAGAAACAGCGTCCTTCATGCGCATTGCTCCATGCAGCCCGTTGATGGATACCGTGTGACACGGGGCCATGAGATGACACAAGAGGTAAAGGGCTTTTTTTTTTTTACATCTTCACTGGTACCGTTATGGTAAACGAAGAAGAAATCCGTCCAGAAAGAGTCAAGGGTGAGAGTTTGTTGCTCTGGCATAGCAGAAGACACACACACACACCACACACACACACACACACACACACACACACACCACACTACGGCACACACACACACACACACACACACACACACCCACACACACCACAAACCGCAGGTGGAAAGTAAGAAGGCCAGCTTTTGGACGTTATGCATCCCTGGGAACCAATTTTACAATCTTTGTAAAACGCAGGTACGCTAGACCGATACCGATTTCGTGGTGGGTCAACATAGAGGTGGGGAAACTCTGTGATGCTGAGATCCGGAATTTTTTTCGTGTTTGTTGTCTGACACCCCCCCTCGCCCCTCCACGGACCCACATCCCCAACACACACACACCACACACACACCACAACACACACACACACACAAACACACACACCACTCCCAAACACACACACACCACATTCCCCTCCTCTCGCCTGCTGGCCGTTTAGTGGAGTGTCCATCTGTTTTAAAGAAGTTAGTCTTTTGTCGTAAAACCACCTACATAACAGGTCTTTACTTTGGAAGGCTTTTTATGTCATACAAATTCCAATATTCAGGCTGATCAAAGATGCAGAGGGGGAGGAGGACCGGCCGTCGTCTTGCTTCATTTTCCACCAACTGCTTTTTATCGGAGTCCCGTGCGCTCGCCAGATCACTGACCACTTTCGGGGCAAATGTTCAGTTGCTCGGGCTGCCCTCTTCGGTGAGCATTTATGCCACCTTCTTCTTGTGCGCCGTTTCAGCGAGGTTGGCCTGCTGCTGCCTGAAACGCAGGCTCTGCCCGCGAGCGAATCACCGTTGCATGTTCTTCAAACCTGCTGTTTGGACACTATCAGCTGTGGTGAAGTATGGCGTACAGACACTAACTGAGAGAAACAACCAGGCAGTCACACCGAGGCAGTCAGACCAATGGGTCCCCTGTGGGGACATACCAGGGTTCTTTTGTACAAATAGTTCGCCATCCTTCGGGACATTCTGTGTAGTCTAGTAACGTCCCCCTTTTCCTATCGCTCTCAATAACTCTGTCTCCCTCCTTGTTGTACTGTCGTCTACTGTCCTTTCTGTCTACAAATCTTTTATCATCTTTTTCGACAACACTAATTTCTAACACTCAACGCGAGTCGGAGAGTGATTAACTGACTACACTCTCGAGTAATGTGTGAGTATCCCAAACAGGAATATTATTAAAAACGAGCTCTTACAAAAACGAGCTCACACGCTACCAGATACTGGATGCTGAAAGAAGACAGAAGACCAATGGGAAGCAAGAAATGCCAGCAATGAGCGTATCGAACTCCAATTAGCGGACATCAAAGATACTGATCCTGTCTCTCCCTGTACATCTTTGGGCCGACTTTTAGTTTCTCTCCAGCAATTCCAACACGATTTCTACCGGCTAATTTTTTGTATGTATTGTTGACGACCGAGAAAATCGAGAAAAAAAACATAATAATCATGTCTGAAAATCTTCGAGGAATTGAAAGTTACGGGTATCAAAATCCCGGGTTTTGTTGTGATGATGTAAAAAAAGTAAAAAGTACAACGACTCATGAAGAAATGTACATCTTGAAAGGAAGGACACTTCTATGCAATCAATTTTGTGTTTCAGGTGAAAAAAAATGCTGTGTGTAAGACCCACGCTAATGCCCATCCCACAATGCTGCGTTTAGCCTTACTTTCTGCCCTCGGACGAAATGTGTCAAGTAAAAGATGGCGTCGTTCAGGGGGACGGAACTCTTCCTCTCCATGAGCTTACAGCCGTCGTCGTTGTGAAGTCGGGGGACGGAGGCGAACAGTACAGTGAGCGACAGACAGACTCCGCCCGTAGGGAACCTGACCTGGTGAGATAAGAAATCCTGCCCGCACGATGCAGAACGTGTGTCAGTGTGATGTGGAAAACAAAGTTGAAAAGGGGGGGGGGGGGGGGGGGTAGGGGGGAAGAGACAGAAGGGGGGGGGGGGGGAGAGGTAGGGAGAAGAGAAGAAGAGAGAAGAGACAAGAAAGAAAGAGAAAGAGAAGCGAAGAGAGAAGAAGAGAAGGAGAGAAGAGAAGAGGAAGATGAATGCGAGGAGAGGAGAGGAGGAGAAGACGGCCTGGAGGAGGGGAGAGAGGGAGAGATGAGAGGACGGAAGTGGGAGAGAGGAGAGGGAAGGAACGGGGACTTGCGAGACAAGATAAGGAAGAGAGGGACGAGAGAGTAGAATGGAGAGGACGAGAGAGAGAGAAGTTGAAGAAAAAAATCTGGCCTGGTGAAGATAGCCTGCCAAGTTATGCAGAACACCACACACACACACACACACACACCCACACACACACACACACACACACACACACACGTACTACTAACACACGTGCACGAAACAAACGCACGCACGCGCACACCCACCGCCCCCCCCCCCCCCTTCCCCCCACCCCCCCCCCCCCCCCCCCCCCCCCCCCCCCCCCCACACACACCGAAGACGAAGAAAGAGAAAGACCTAAGAGAAGAAGAAGAAGAAATTAGAAAAGGAAACCGGAAATAGCAACATATGCCCGTGGTAGGTTGACACATATGACTTCAATGGATTACAGTTACAGTTAAGAAGAAGAACGGAAGAAGAAGAGAAGAAGAGAAGAAAAAAAAGAACAAAAGGTACACTGACTAGCCAAAAAGAAGTAAACTAAGAATTAAGGGAGAAACTTTACCACCTGGGGCCCTGTGGGAATATGTCTTCAATGGAGTTCAAGGGAAGAATCACATCGAGGATACAAGGTCACTGGACTAGAAAAAAGTAAAAAATAAGTTAGGGAAGACTTAACACCAAACAACGGTTCACCAGCCAAGATAAGACACCAAACAGGAAGAAAAAAAAAAAAGATTCACAAACAACCCTGCCACACACAGCCCCCCCAAGGAAACAGGCCCCCCCGCCCCCACCCCCCCCCCCACCCTCCACACCCCCCCCCCCAAACCCCCCAAAAAAAACACCCAAAAAAAAAACCTAAACAAAAACAAAAAACAAAAAAACACAAGCTTACCAGCCAAGGGCAGACTTACCAGCCAAGGGCAGAAATTACCAGCCAAAGACAGACTTACCAACCAAGGGCAGACTTACCAGCCAAAGACAGATTACCAGCCAAGGGCAGACTTACCAACCAAGGGCAGACTTACCAGCCAAAGACAGATTTACCAGCCAAAGACAGAAAGACTTACCAGCCAACGACAGACTTACCAGCCAAGGCAGACTACCAGCCAAAAAGCAAGACAGACTTACCAGGCAAGGGCCAGAAATACAAACCAAGGGCATTTAGTTTGCAAGCCACAAGCAGACTAGCCAGCCAAAAAGCAGACCAGCCAGCCAAAAGCAAACCAGCCAGCCAAAAGCAGAGTAGCCCAGCCAAAAGCAGAGTAGCCAGCCAAAGAAAAGAAAAGCTTTCCTGCCAACAGTCTGACTTAGCACTCACCGGTCAAGGCAGACTTACCAGCGAAAGAAGACTTATCAGCCTAGGGCATTGCTTTGCCAGCCTAAAAGCAGACATACAAGGCAAAGGCAGATTTAGCAACCAAAAGCAGGCTTGCCAGCAGAAGGCAGAAGCCTATAACCAGCTGAGGCAGACTTTACCAGTCAAAGACAGGCAGGGCACGCGAGCCGAGGCAGACTTATCAACCAAGGGCAGATCTTACCAACAAGGGCCGACTTTTACTTATCAACCAAGGGCAGACTTTACCAGCCAGGAACAGACGTACCAGCCAAGGACAGACTTACCAACCAAGGGCAGACTTACCAGCCAAAGAAGAGAAAAGACTTCCAACCAAGGACAGGCAGACTTACCAACCAAGGGCAGACTTACCATCCAAAGACAGACTTACCAACCAACAGCAGACTTACCAGCCAAAGAAAGAAAACTTACCAACCAAAGACAGACTTACCAACCACGGGCAGACTTACCAACCAAAGAAAGACTTACCAACCAAAGACAGACTTACCAACCAGGGCAGAGCTTACAAACCAAGGGCACGATCTACCAACCAAGGGCAAGACTTACCAGGCAAAGACAGACTTACCAGCCAAAGACAGACTTACCAACCAAGGGCAGGACTTACCAACCAAAGACGACTTACCAGCCAAAAGACAGACTTACCAACAGCAAGGGCAGATCCTTACGCACAGCACTTTCCAACCAAGGGCAAGATTTCTTACCAACCAAGGGCAGACTTACCAACCAAAGACACCAGACTTACCACCAAGGGCACCGACTTACCAACCAAGGGCAGACGACTTACCAAACAAAAAGCATGTTATTGTAGACTTTACCAACCAAGGGCAGACCTTTACCAACAGCAGCAGGGCAGACTTACCAACCCAAGGGCAGAACTTACCAACCAAAACAAGACTTCTACCAACCAAAGGAAAGACCGACTTACAAACCAAAGACAGACTTACCAACCAAAGACACAGACTTACCAACCAAGGGCAGACTTACCAACCAAGGGCAGACTTACCAAACAAAGGACAGACTTACAAGCCAAAAGCACAACAGACCTACAAAGGCAGCAGATTACCAAACCAAAGGCAGCAGCAGACTTACCAACCAAGGGCAGATTACCATACAAAACACGGCAGAAAAGATTTTGGAAACCAAGGCAGCCAGACAGATTACCAGCCCAAAGACAGACTTCTACAAACCAATACAGACTTACCAGCCAAAAGACAGACTTACCAGCCACGGGACAGCCTTACACAGCAAAGGGCAGACTTTCCATGCCAAGGGCAGACTTTCCAGCCAAGCAAAGGGCGGATAGCGGAATCACCAGCCAAAAGCAGATTACCAGCAAAAAGCCAGACTTACTATTAAAGGCCAGCCTTACCAGCCACCACATACCAGACCTTACCAACCAAGGCGGAACTCCCAGCCAAAGGACAAAACTTAACAGCTGATTTCAAAGAGTTGTGTGAACGTTTTAGTTTAATTTTTTTCTTAAGTGACTCATCGTGAGTTATTTTTCAACGTCGTGACAGCCCTGAAATGGCCCTTTTGAGAACGGCTGGTGCTATAAGCAAGACATTACCATTACCATATCAGCTGAGGCGGAGCATCACAGCCAAAAAGCACCAGGTCGCAGCCTGAAGTCCAGGTTAAAACAGTTTAACCAGCAAAAGCAAGGGGCGCCAAATCGATTAAGCCAAGGTGTAGATTACCAGCCCCGAGTAACTTATCATCCGCACCAGAATGCAAGTCTCCAGGAACGGAGGGTGGAAGAAGGTCCAAGGTGGTCATTCGGATATGTTCTTGCTTGACTTGAGGCAGAATTGACCATTGCTTGAAGGCAATGACAATTTCCAAGTTTTAGAGTGCCCCCCTTGACAAGAACTTCAACTGACTTCCTTCAAACTGAAACCCGTTCAAAACACGGTTATCTCAGAGGAGCGGGCATTTCATCGTCCAGACAGCAGGAGGACGACAAGGCTCTCAACATGCATTCTCTTAATGAAAACAAGTGTGACAGGAACTACCCCCAAACAGATGTTCAGTCTCCTCCCTCTCCTCTCTCTATCCGGTCTCATAAGACTCTCCTACCCGACCCTCTCCACACCGGCTCTCCGACATCTACAATCTAAGTCTCTCTCTCTCTTACTCTCTCTGCTTCCTCCTCTCTCAGGCCCTGATGTCTTCGATTTCCGAAAAAAGGACAGTCGGATTTCAAACGTCTGAATATAAGGTCTGCCAACATAAATTCAGCTCTCTTGAGATCTTGTGTGCAACGAGTGCAATTTGACATAAGAAATAGATAGCAGTAATGTTAAGAGTCGATGAGGGTGGGAATCGCGACAATCGTAAGATCTCTTATGCCAGGACTCCAAAAGGGGCAGACAATGGTCCCGCAGAAATGTGGAAGGATCAATGGCGATGGGATGGGTTCGGTGGGAGTTGAGGTAGAGTGGCACCGTTTGAAGAAGGAGAGGTTTGTCAGGGCGTGTGCTATTAAGTCGCGCACAGATAGATCCCTTTTGATTAACAGTTGTTTGTTGTGCTGAATCGTGGTTCGCCTTTTTTTTTTTTTTCTTCTTTCTTCCGCGTAGTTTTGTTGTAGTTTATAGAGCCCTGTTTACGCGTGGGACTTTCTGGCACCTATGCTAACACACACACAGAGAAAATGGGGTGGGAGGACACACAACACACACGACACAAGAAGGGGGAAGAATCAAACCACAGGCGAGCATCACCAATGCACAGGAAGACACACCCTCCACGTCACGCACACACACATAGAAACGGGCAAACGCACTGCAGCTCGCATGCAGAGAGAGATGGAGGGGAGAGGAGAGGTAAGGAGAGGAGAGGAGGCCGAACGACGCGCATGCTCGCGCGCACCGGACCAACACATACACAACACATCACACACACACCATCACGCACAACATCAGCACAACTAAGCCTGTTATCAACTTTACGGCTAGTAGACGTGAGTACGAAAGAAGTGAGTACTGGAGACAGTCTAAAGACCATCTACCAGCAATGGACTATCGTAATGGGCCATGTAGGCAAAAATCCATTATAAGGTGGTTAATAAATGAGTAGACAAAACGAATTAGATAAATAAACAAGTATCTTACATTGATTCTACCCTAGTATGGCATACCTCCAAATCAACAGCAACAAAAACAACAACCCAGCCAAAACTAAACTACAACTACAAGGACCCGACGGGACCAACCGCTCATCCGCCCAACATCTCACATTGCAGTTAGAAAAAAACAAAACTTTAAATCTTAAAACAGTGGCACAGAGAGCAAGAGGAAAAGGGAAAAGAGGACCCCTTTAGAATCTTCAAGACAAGAAGGCAAAAGGAGACAGAAGAAGGGATATTGAGGGGGGAAATTTACGAAGCAGAGACAGTAGAAACAACAATGCATTTCAAAGGAGGGAGATGGGGGGTCCTCCCACGAACATCCCCAGTGGGGCTGCTTGAATGCTAGCTAATCACAAGCATTTTCCCCTCAATAACAGCAAGCAAACTCCTCTCCTATCTGCATTTTGTTCAATACCCCAAGTGTTCCGAACATCAAGACCTTGGACAAATCAATGAACAGGACATGACCGATCGTTTGGGCGAAAAAAAGAAAAAAAAAAAAAAAAAAACAAAAAAAAAAAAAGAATAGGAAAAAAAAAAAAAAAAAAAAAAAAAAAAAAAAACCAAAAAAAAAAAAAAAAAAAAAAAAAAAAAAAAAAAAAAAAAAAAAAAAAAAAAAAAAAAGAAAAAAAAAAAAAAAAAAAAAAAAAAAAAAAAAAAAAACACAAAACTAAAAAAAAAAAAAAAAAAAAAAAAAAAAAAAAAAAAAAAAAAAAAAAAAAAAATGTTCTGAAATTGTCATACACAGAGAAAGAAGAGGCTGCGGGGTATTGCTCTCCACCCTTTCGGCGGTTGGGGTATTGAGGGGATGGAGTCACTAGCAGGAACGATAATAATAACTTAGGGAAGAAAGAAAAAAGGACAAGAAAGAAGAAAGGAAGACAGAAGGGAACAAAAAAAACAAGAAAAAAAAAACGACATTAAGAGCATATCGAACACACCCAGCAGCAGCCGCGCAACAGCAGCAACGAGAGAGAGGAGGAGGAGTGAGGGATGGGGAGAGAAAAGGGAAAAGAGAGGAACGAGACGATGTGGGATAGCCCGGGAGAGAGGAGGAGGAGAAGAGAGGAGAGAGAGGAGGAGATGGAGAGATGAGGGCGTGGAGGAGAGAGGAGAAATAGACGACGAGAGAGGGAGACAGACCACCCCGAACAGACCGTCAGACAAGCTGCTTTACCGGTCAAGGATATGTTGGGGGGAGGAAAGACGACAGAGATCAGAGCAAGGAGGACATAGATGAGGCTGCCGGCGAAGGGGGGGGGCGAAAAGAAAAAGAGAAAGGAACGTATGGTTAGTACGGGATCTGTGGTGTGGTGGGCTGGGGGTTGTGGTGTTGAGCACGGAGGGGGTTGCTTTGGTGTGGTGGGTTGCGTGTTGTGTGTGTAGGTGAGAGGTGTGGATGTGGAGGTGGTGAGAGAGAGAAGAGAGAGACTGGAGAAGAGAGAGAGACAGATGAGAGAGAGGAGAGAGTTGTAGCCTGAAGTTGTGTTGGTGTGGAGAGAGAGAGGTAGTGCTGGTTTCTGTGAGGGGTCTTTATGCGTTGAGTCAGGGGATGTCGTCAGGGAGCTTATGGTGACAGAGACGACAGAGAGATAATAGAGAGCCGATATCGAAAAGAGCAGATGGTTTTGTGTTGTGTGTGTTTGTGGGTGTGTGTGTGGAGTGCTGTGTGTGTGTAGTGTTGGGTGTTGGTGCGGTGTGTGTGTGTATGAAACCGATCAATTTGACTCTCAGCATCAACGTCAGTTCCACAGGTCACAGTGATCACATCACGGGGGTCGTCGTGCGAGTGCAGCCTGGAGGAGGTGCCTCCACTGCTCATCCACAGCTCAGCCTCCTGCAGGTGCTGGCTCAGCGTGCCGCATCGCAGGCATTTGGGCAGCTGGGAAAGAACACAACTCAGGCATTTGGGCAGCTGGAGAGAACACAACTCAGGCATTTGGGCAGCTGGAGAGAACACAACTCAGGCATTTGGGCAGCTGGAAAGAACACAACTCCAGGCATTTGGGCATCTGTAAAAGAACAAAACTCATGTATTTTGGCAGCTGGAAAAGAACACAACTCAGACATTTGGGCGGCTGGAAATAACACAACTCAGACATTTGGGCGCTGGAAAGAACACAACTCAGGTCTTTGGGCAGCTGGGAGAACCCAAACTGAGATATTCGGGCAGCTGGAAACACACAAGTCAGCCATTTGGGTCAATGGGAGGACACAAGTCAGCCATTTGGGTCAATGGGAGGACACAACTCAGCCATTTGGGTCAATGGGAGGACACAACTCAGCCATTTGGTCAATTGAAGGACACAACTCAGACATTTGGGTCAATTGAAGTACACAACTCAGACAATTGGGTCACTGGAACGACAAGACTATGACAAATGGGTCACTGTAAAGACACAACTCAGACATTTGGATCAACGGAAGGACACAACTCACACATGTGGGTCAATGGAAGGACAAGACATATGACAACTGGGTCACTGGAAAGACACAATTCAGACATATGGGCCAGTGGAAGGACACAACTCTCAAATTTGGGTCATTTGAAGGACACCACCCAGACATTCGGGTCAATGGAAGGATATAACTCAGACATTTGGGTCACTGGCAGGACACAATTCAGACATTTGGGTCACTGAAAGGACACAATTCAGACATTTGGGTCACTGAAAGGATACAATTTTTTTTTTTGGGGGGGGCGTGTTTTTGGGTCGAGTCATTGTTGGTAGGTGATCGATCAAAGAGGGTGAAGTTTGTGCCTATATTTGGCTGTATCCATTCTTGTGATTTTGTGGGTCTGTTGCTATGGTGATTTATGGGTGATTGGTTGACCAGCTATTGGAGATTGGTGCTTGTATATGGTTGTGTCCATATTTAGTCTTGTGTACAAGCTGTTGTTGGTTATCGTCGAGTCTGTATACGACTGTCTCTGTTTATGCCCCTATCTGGAGTTTTGTCGTGCCGTTCCCTGGGCAAACTATTGATGATTGGTCGGAGTCAGGGGTGTGGCCTTGTCAGTTTCATGGTGTCTGTCAACTCTTAAGTGTCGTCTGTTTTTTGACTGTCTGATTCAGTTGTCTGCGACTCCTGGTTCGAGACGGAGGTCCTCTGATCCAGCGTTTGGTGAGGCAGTTTGCCACTTTGTTTAGTGGGCTGCCAGGAAACCCATCGGTGTGTCCTTGTGACAGTTTGGGATTCCAAGAAGAAGTTATCGGTGTGTCGGTGTCTGCCACCAGTGTCCACGCCTTCAAGGGAGCGAGGGTTTCCCCGGTCTGGAGCTGCTCTGGCGGGTGTTTGTCCTGTATTGTCTTCGTTCGTCATCGTAACTCCAGGTGAGAAGTGTAGGGCAGGTTGTTCATTGAAGAAGGGAGTTGGAAGCAGATGATTCTGGATCGAAACGCGTCGTTTGTACATAGGCGAAATGTGAAAAGCGCGATTCATTTTAGTACGAAAAACAGAGGATCTACGGGGCCGTAAATCGCGCCGGCTTGTAGACAAGGGGGGAAGGGGTGAGAGGGAGGTGTCATATGCTTGACGCGCGTTACTGTTTCGGGCGAGAGGTTATCGTCAGGCATTCGCGTCAGCGCACGCCCACGCCGCTCATTCCGACACCCTGTCCACAGCCACGGCCCGGTCGGCCCCGCCGCATCCCCGGCACCGGCAATCCACAGGGAGCAGTCAATGTCAAGTCGTCAAGAGCAACCCACCGGAGGAGACACTGCACTGCTGCCGAGTCACTTCAGTGGTGTTCAGTGGCGCCTGTTCTGATCTAACATACGCAGGAAACCCCTACCTACTAAGCCCCTACTGACGACAATAATTGCTTAGTCGCGGAGCCGGCGGCGAATGAGTGAGCTCTCACCAGCCCCCATGGACTCGCCGATACCGGTGACCCCGACGGAACCAAACCAAGGCCACAGACGTGGAGAGGGACATCGAAACTGAGGTCACCATGAGAGCAGGGCATGAAGGGCCACAGAACTTGAGACTTTTTTTTTATGCTGATCGCTGATCGATGAGAATGAGGATGATTAAGATGATGCTACGGATTTCCATTTCGGTCTGAGACTACATGACAGGGCTGTACTCTACGCTTCCTTTCATAATATATCCCGGCGTCAACCAGGCCCGAGAGATACAGACACCTGCAGTGTTGGTCAGGAAATTTGAGCAACACTCTCAGAAACGCATCCATTAAGTGGATGAAAACTCGACTGTGTGGTCCCAGTCTTCCCAACTGAGTCCGCAGCAAACTCAACTCTGGGTAGGAGCCCGGACCTCCCAGCCGGGAGTCCGCGACGCTAACCACTTCGCACGGCGCACGCACCGCAACACGCACACACACACACACACCACACACGCGAGAAAGTAACACGATCGAGAAGAGGCAAGAGTCCTAAAGTGCCTGGTGTGCCCCTTACCTCTCTCTCTCTCTCTCCTCTCGTACCTCTCCTCTCTCTCTCTCTCTCTTCTAAACCTACTCTTCCCCTCCCCCACCTTCTGCTCCTCCTTTCTCCATTTCCGGTCAGAAGCTGGACAGACGTGGCGACAGTGGACAAAGAAAGAAAGTGTTGTTGCATTGCCATTGTGACACCCCCCAAGAAGAACTCCCTTTGCGAGTTGAAATAATCACCCACCCACTGTGGTCTTTGCCGACCCAGTTAAGGAAGTAGATGGTCAATCATGCCCGCCGAACGTTGAAAGCACTGCACACAACCTGACAGGGGTAGCTTAGCGCAGGAGATGACAGCAGGACACAGCACAGCACAGCACAGCACAGCACAGCACAGCACAGCACAGCACAGCACAAGCACAGCACGCACAACGTTAGAACAACAACAACACAAGCACAGCACAACACAACACAATGCAGCACAGCTCAACACAGAACAACACAGCACATCACAACACATCACAGCTTCTTCTTCCTCTTTCTTTTACTGTCCACAATCATCATGTTGATTATTCTGACACGTTTTGTCGTTTCTGTGTATGACCATTTTTTTTATCCCGCCATTGCCTATTAAGGCAGCCATACTCCAGCTTCGGGGAAGGTGCAATGCTATGTGTAGCGTGTCATCCATACCAACGGCCAAAATGGCCTTCTCTTCCGAAAGTTGGTGATGGGGATTTTGACGTGTGTGCAAGATTGTTTATGCGTGCGTTCACACACGGAACCTCGGTTTATAGTCTCATTCGAAGGGACTGTATGGGGAATGGGAGTCAGAACCAATGTTAACTCCGAGGGAAAAAAAATCCCCCTGTACCGACCGAACGGCCCGGCGGAGAGATTGAGAGGAGATGAAAACCCGCAACCCTGAGCTACTTACGAGTCCGATGCTCTCCAACTGAAGCTATTCTCTCTCTCTCTCTCGCATCTCTCTCTCTCTCCCCTCTCGTCTCACTCTCTCCGATCTCCTCTCTCCCCTCTCTCTCTCAGGCTCTCTCCCTCTCTCTCTCTTCGTCTCTCTCGGTCTCTTCTCTCCTCTCCTCAAAACGAGGGTTAAAAAAAAAACAAAACAAACAAAACAAACAAAAAAAAAAAAGAAAAAGAAAAAAACCACCTATTCACTTTCTCACTCAGGTTAAACCATTCACAAGAAGTCGTATCGCTTGGTTACCACTGTGCTGAGATGCTGTTGTTCAGTATTTGGCATAATGTTACGTCAGTGTGATAATTTTCATCGGCGTTGATCTTTTCTGCTGCTTACGGGTCGACTTGAAACCCGATATCTATCTGTCTGTCTATCTATCTACCTGTCCTACCTATCTATTTATCTGTCTACCCTATCTATCTATCTATCTATCTATCTATCTCTAATCTATGACTAAAATGATGCAACAAAGATAACAAATTTCTTTTGAAAGACGCAGCTCAACACACCAAAGAACAAACCAACACACACAACAGCACAACACAAGGTAGACATTGAACATGGCCGTGTGGTCGACACTTTCGCCTAGGAACTGAGAGAATCGCGCTGTCTGTGTCTGTCATTCATCACACACAGAACGAGTTTATTTTCTTCTTCCCTTTTTTCCCCACACTTTTAGGTGGAGGTCTAAATGCTAGTCTTTCAGGTGTGACGGCAAACCGAGACCTCTTAAGAAGAGCAAGCAAGTACTTACTGCATGTTAAAGAATCACGACAACACATCAGTTGTTTATTGTAATTCCCCACACAGTGTAGCGTTTTTTTTTGAAAGTATAGAACTTCCGATACAGAATTGAAACAAAAATGGCTTAACTTTTTATTAAGTTTGAACCATGATGATTTCAAAGCCAAAATGGTTGGCATACGACCCTTTAAGAAAGCTCATGTAAGTCAAGGAGTCCCAGTCATGGTTGTAAATTTGAACAGCGTACGATGCGTGAGGTGCTGCAATAACCCCAGGTAGACGACTTTTGCTGCTTCCTGCCTCTTTCGCTCATCGTTTATTGAAGTCTTCATTTGCTGCCGAGGGGATATTAAAAAAAAATGGAGATTGAAAAGCAGTGGAAAAATATGCACAAATCATGCATTCCTTGAACATTCTAATATCCAATCCATTCTATCTGCCGGTGTGTGTGTGTGTTGTGTGTGTGTGTGTGTTGTTGTTACCGTAACTATTGTGTTGCCTATATACTTTTTACTGTTTCTGTTGCCTGTGTAGCTTCATCTTTCTCTCTCGACCTTAACTGCACTGTGTACTGTGCCTTGTGTACGTGACTGTGGCTGTCTGATGTAGGCTTAATGTCAGATTATGTGTTTGCCCCCTGCCCCCCCCCCCCCCCCCCCCCCCCCCCCCACCCCCCCCTTTTTCTTCCCTCCTTAAACCTGTGTGCTTTCTTTTTTTTTCTTTGCCAAATACTGTAAAAAAATTCGAATGAATAATAATAGAAAAAAAAATCGCTGGTAGATGTCTGTTGAGATGTACATTCTGAGGAACAAACAAAAATTATACACATGACAGAACAAAGCACACACAATATGTGACTCTTCATTATGGAGTCGCGTTTCTCCCTGGCGGGGACAGTGCAAATTTCACGCTTAGAAACTGGCTGCTACGACGAAGTTACACTATCACAAACACAGGGAGAGAGGCAAGAATGCAAACCCCTACGAGCAGGGCTACATTCTTCCCATCGACACGTCTTGTCGGAAAAGTTCCAACACTCTGCCTGCTGAACACTTTGTATTACATACAGCAAGCTCGATTTGTTTTGAAGAAAGTCTGCAACGGCAATGGATTCTGTGATAACTTAAGCTGCCAGTAAGAAAACCTGACGACTAATTCTTTTTGAAAACCTCGTACACGCGCTGAAGATTTGGCATACACGAAAATTTCCCTTGGATGTCATTGTCAAGCTGTTCTTTTCGGCTCGAGTTTTTTGTTACGTGAAGTACACACTCCAGTTTTCGCTTGAATCTGATGCTGCCTGAAACTGCCGCCATGTGTCGTTAAAAACAACACAACAACAAACAACAACAACAACAACAACAAACCCCCCAACTAAGCACATTAACACTCAATCATGACATGAAGATTACCCTTCAGAGGAGTCATTTGAAAAATGGGACAGCATGCGTCCCAAATGAAGGATGATTCTTTCTGCCTTCTGTTTCCTAATCCTCTGAGCTACAATGCAGTACAATATAGCACAACATTTCCCTGTCTGTCAGACCACTCCACACACCCCCTCCTCTACGCCACTCACTGACGTCAGAGTGACGCGAAGGACTCACTTGGACAGCAGGTAGTCGTCGTTGTCCCCACTTGGTGAGGGCCGGGGCCTCTTTGATGCCCTGTCTGAACACAAACAGGCTGGCGGGGCGCACATAGTCGTTGTAGAACTCCCGAGTTGTTGGGCATCTCCTCCACCTCCTTCACCTGGCCGTCTGGCCGTCGCTGCCAGCCTGCAGAAAACACAAAACACCGTGACGTCATCAAAATCTCCTGACGTCACCGGGCGCCTCTGACGTCAAGGAAGTATGAAATCTGTTCGAGTATCTCTCTGTCAGTCTGCCTGTTTAATTTTCTATAGCATCCTGAGAGATCAAAAGTAGATGTAGCGAGCAGTGTAAATGTAAAGGACATGACCTACTCAGTGACTTAGAATTGACACAACAACAGGACACTGAGTTTCATCGGGTTCAAGATCAAATGCTAAACCAGATTCAACCATCATTGCTTAATGCTTCTGTTATAAACACGAAGTAAAAGTCTTCAGAGCAATAGAGGAAATTAAAAAGGAATAACTTTTTTTTTTTTTTGGGTGGGAAAGGGGTTTTTCCCCCTTGCACCAGAGAAATAAGACGTGGCCTCTTCTCCCCCATCTGACAAAAAAAAAAAGCAAGGTTAGCAGGAAAGAAGAGCGACGATGTCTTCAGTCATCTCGCCATTGATGGCAGAAAGGGGGTTCGCTGGACGTGTCAAAGCTGATTGGTAGAATCCAAACAGGGAAGAGTGGCCGGCCACTGGATTTTTTTTTTTTGTTTTTTTGCCTACACATACAAACCGTCGTGACGGGAGGGGGGGGGGGGGGGGTATGCACAAAAGCGTTACACCCGGCGAGTCGCTTGTCACGTGTGACAGTGTAATGTCTATGGTGAACTGTGTTTTGTGAGTGGGGAGCGTTTGAGCGCGATCAATCTGTTCAAAAACACGTGCAAAAAAACGTAAACGATAGATGATTGTCGTGCTGAATGTTTGTCATTGTTGGAGAGAGAGAGAGAGAGAGAGAGAGAGAGAGAGAGAGAAGATGACATGACATCATAGCCGAACGTGCATGCACACACAAGCGCGTGCGCGCGCACACGCACACACACACATGTACGAACGCACGCACGAACACCACACACAACACACACACACCACACACACACACACACACACAATACACAGCACGCGCACACACACACACACACACAAACACACACACAAGCACGCGCGCGCGCGCATGTAAACACATACTGTAATCAAACTACCACATACGCACGTCCTTGTACACCATCTTGTATAGACTCACTCGCGCCCGTGAAACACACACACACACACACACACACAACACACGCACACAACACACACACACACACACACCACACACACACGCACACACACGCACGTACACATGCATAGATCAATATACAGTGTAGCAAAAAGGCACACACACACACACACACACACACACACACACACACACACACACACAACACACAGAGAGACAGAGACAGAGAGAGAGAGAGAGAGAGAGTATAGGATCGGTACGATTAATCCCAGTCATGAACAAGAAAAAAAAAAAAAAAAAGAAAAGGAACAAAAAACAAACAAACAAACAAAACCAAACAAAACTCTAGTCAAAACACCAGCACTTATTATTTTCAATGGGTTCTGAATTATCTACAGGAGTGCACAGGTGTGCGACATTTGTGTGTGTGTGTGTGTGTGTGCGTGTATGTGTGTGTGTGTGTGTGTGTGTGTGTTGTGTGTGTGTGTGTGTGCGCGCGCGCGCGCACTCATCCTTTGTCACTCGCACAGCATCATCATGGGACGACAGAGTTTACAGGTGGGTTTGTGGGAAGGATACACTCGGATTCACACGCGCGCATGCACACACACACACACACACACACACACACACACACACACACACACCACTGAAGACTACATGACACCTGCAACCGAAGACCTTTCTCGTGCAACGCTCGCATGGG